>CM042688.1:446700755-446900755 GCA_023614405.1 Avena insularis | reverse complement strand
CATTCTGTGAGCTAAGATATAGTGGGACCGATACAACTCATTCCTACGGTAGTGATCAAGTGCATCTACTCATCATCAATGGAGTCGGAATCATCATCATCAGTGTAGAAATCCATGGCATCATCCTCCAGGTAGTCATTGTCATCACTAAGGTACAAGTGGATATTTCCCTGGATGTCTTCACCTTCTTCTTCTTCTTTTGCTGCAAGCTGAGCATCTTGTTCCTGGATGGTCTTCTCGAGGCCGGCCACCTTCTTGCGAAGACGAGCGATGGTGTGATCCTTCTTCTTGCGTTGTCGGCGAAGTGATTGGCTATCCTTGACGAGCATGGTGAAAGTCTGGTCCTTCTTGGCAGCAATGGCTAGGTTGTGGTTGGCGTAGGCTTGAGCATTGTCCAATTCCTTCTGCCTATCATACAGCAGGAAGTCAAGATTCTCCACTTGGCGCTTCATCTCCGGGTGACTTGGCATCTCCAATGGCATTCCCATAGAATCACGCCTTGCATAGTGAGCAAAGCGAGTTCCCTGGATCAAGTTGATGTTTTGCCCACACAAACGGGCAAGAGCTTCATGCATAGCCCTGGCTAATCCATCTAGCCAGTTGTTCTCTCTCATGGTGAATTGAATCTTCTTAGAAAGGGGTGTTTCCATCTTGCCTCGAAGATCTGCAACTATCAGCCATTGTAGATATCCTCCTGGGAAATCCTTGAGTTGAGCTCCGAAGAATTCCAGATGCGGACGCTCAAGGTACTCAGACAGTGCATCAAGATCCCTCTCAAAGATCAACTGGCCTCCATTGCCCAACTGGTAGAACTTGCAATACTAAACTTCCATCTATAAGAATTTAGGATGAGTAAGTTAGTGATGTGATCAAGTGTGTCAAATTTTATGTAGGGATGTAAGAATTTTTGAGGAACATGATTTTTTTTAAAAGAATCGAGGATAAGAGTGGGAATATGTTTTCATAAATACTTACTTCATTTGCTTTGAAACTAACTTTTTTTTCGGATGTCCATTCTAACTAGGGTCTCCTATGGTCATGATGGCTCTGATACCAACTTGTCAACACCCGGATTTTTAATCCCAGATGCCTGTTATGCCATACATCACAATCCCAGGATTAACATTTTTGCGAGACATAACAGATTGGATATCACAGTACATCATCCATTACAAACGATAATAAGGTCTTACACAAATAAAGGATCTCATGATCCAGTCTTAATACAAACAAGCAGCGGAATAATAAGTGTAGTAGTAGGCTCCATCTTCAGGGTCACACGCAATGCTGACGCTGGGAGATGATCCTAGTTGTCATAGCCGTCCTGCTGTCCATCTTCCTGATAGTCCTCCTCAAAGTCTGGCCACGGGAATAGCCAGGGACAAAGACATGAGTACTCTTTAAGTACTCACAAACTATCACTAACAAGAAAGGTAGTTCTAGTAGGAATGCTAAGCTCTAAGTTTAGTTGCAAAAGCTAAAATTAACCTAAGCTGAGTTCAGAAATAAAGAAAGTTAAAATAATGTTCTAAAATCACCTAAGTGGGAACTTAGTTTTCATAGTCACAACCTTGTTGTGGTCAAGTCAAGTCATAATTCATTTCACAAGTCATTTTGAAAACATCTGACGACAGAACAGTATGGCCACTCCAACTGTCCATGACCGTGGACACAATTATTCGAATAGTTTGACACTCTGCAGAGGTGGTACACTTTCACCACAAAATTCGATACATCCGCCAGGGATAACCCTAAATCATCATACTTAGTATGCGGATAATCAATCATAACCTTTACTTTACACACTCTAGTATAAGCACCTCTCCTATGAGCTTGGGCTCCCAGCCATGGCCATCTGCCATCCTGGGCACTGCATAGGTGGACATCACCAAGAGGTAGCCTCAGCTCAAACCTCTTCCGCGAGGGAACCCATACTAATGCATATAAACTTCCGGCTAAGCCTTACCCAATTCAGGTATTGTGGTTGTACGGTAAAATTGGAATGGTATCGCATCCAAACCCAACCATCAGTTTTAATAAAGGGCTAAGGCTCATGCCTCAACATTTTCATCAGCAAATCCATTTGTTTTTCTCAACATGTCAAACATCTCAATAGAATGACTCATCATTCCAAGGTTTTCATAAGCATTTTCACCAAGTATTCCCATATAAAGTGATCATGTTTTATGCTTAGCACTAGCCACTAAGGTTAAGAGTGTTCACTAATGATGAGTGCTAATCTCAATCTCATGCCATAGAATGACATCTAGTATAGGCCTAGTTTTATACTCTTTATGCTATCTATACTACTTTCCAAAATCTCATAAAGCATTACTAAAGTAAAGAAACTTTGGTAAAGTAAAAAGTAAAGCTTGCAAGTAAAACTTGGGATTGGTATAATCAAAAGTATAACCAAGAATTCCTAATGCATCTTTCTTAGGTTAACTTGCATCTAGTGATGGCTTGCAAGTATTATCTTGCTAATAATAGCTTGCCTTGTGATACATTGCAAATGTATCTATAATTTTTGATGTTCCATGCTTGGTTTTATCTACTTTCTTGTGTTTTGTTCCAACTTTGGAGTACTTTTCATAAGATTTCTTGGACTAACCTATTAAAAACATGCCACAGTGCCAGTTGCCTATTTTCTGCTGTTTTTGGTTCCAGGAAAGTCATAAAATCAATATTCTCGGAATTGGACCGGACAAAAGCCAAAGTTGATATTTTCCCGGAAGATTCAGGGAGCCAGAAGGAGACACGAAGGGTGGGCACAGGGTGGCCACACCACCCCTTGGTGCAGGCCAGCCCAGGCCACGCCAGGGCATGGTGTGGGCCCCCTGGCCGGCCACCGACCTTGCCTCCTTCGCCTATACACTCCTCCTGAGGAAGAAACCGTAAATCATCAATCAGAAATCCACGAAAAGTTCCACAGCGCCACCACCACCAAAGGAGAGATTCGGGGGATAGAAAGTCTCTATTCCGGCACCCTGCCGGGATGGGGAAGTGCCCTCGGAGCCATCTCCATCGATCTCCACCGCCATCTCCATCACCATTGCTGATTCCCATGATGAGGAGGGAGTAGTTCTCTCTCGAGGCTAAGGGTTCTACCGGTAGCTATGTGTTCATCTCTCTCTCTATGCATGATCTTATTGAGATCATGAGCTTGTAATCTATAGATCTACCTTGCTACTCAAGTGCTTTAATAGATCTCAGCTCTCCCCATATGTGTGAAAGTGACAGCATGTACACCATGGTGGAACTTAGGCTAGAGATTACAAATACTTGTTATGAGGTATATTTGGAGTTGGATGTCTTTATGAAATTGTGGTGTTTGTTGGAACCATCTAGAGCTCAAGGTGACAGTGTGGGGTTTTCTAGATGGGAAAGGCTTACATTGTGGTGTGCTGTTATAGCCCTACCATGGATTAGAGTGTCCAGCAGGAGAGTAGTTCAGTGTAGTATCATAAAGAAGAATATATTTATATGAGAGTGTTCACTAGTGAAAGTATGATCCCTAGGCCTTGTTTCTAAGCACTGAAACACCATTTGCTATTAGATCTATTAAATGTTTGCTTGCTTCAATCTTTATTTTAGTTTGCTTTTAGTCTTTTCCACGCCATAAAGCTATTTTCTATCACCATTACCACTTATAATTATCTATACCACTTGTATTTCACTATCTCTTCGCCGAACTAGTGCACCTATACACCTGACAAGTGTATTTGCTGTGTTGGGGACACAAGAGACTTCTTATATCTTTATTGCAGGGTTGCTTGAGAGGGGATACCTTTGACCACTTCCTCCCTAAGTTCAATAAACCTTGGGTGATCCACTGAAAGGAAAACTTGCTGCTGTTCTACAAACCTCTGCACTTGGAGGCCCAACAATTGTCTACAAGAATAGAAGTGCGTAGACATCAAGCTATTTTCTGGCGTTGTTGCCGGGGAGCTAAGGTAAAAGGTACTCACATCCTCCGGTGTGAGTGCTCGAAGTTATTTCCTTTAGATTCTGCAATTTTGTCTTTTTGTTTCTTGTTTTCACTAGTTAGGCTTAATGGAAAACAACAACAAAAAATAGAGAGCTTTATAGTATTTATCTTGAGTTTGGGCATGAAGTGTTTGAAGAGAAAATTAAATACCTATGGAACTTTATTTGCATGCTAATAGCAATGTTGTTAGTATGAATTCTTTGGACACCATTATTACTAATGCTATGTAAAAGTCTAAGCTTGGGGAAGCTAGTTCCTATGAAAATGATCTTTTAGCTCCCCAGCTTTAGAAGATAGCTATTCTATTGCTTATGATGATACCAAACCTCCAATATATGATGATTACAATGATGAATATGATATTTTCAGTCCACCTACTATTGAGGAGAAAATTAATTATGATTACAATATGCCTCCTATATTTGATAATTATGGTAATGAGAATAATAATGATAGCTATTTTGTTGAATTTGCTCCCACTATGATTAATAAGAATGACTATTCTTATAGGGAGAGTAATAATTGTTTTATGCATGTGCCTCATGATAAAAATGTTTTATGTGATAGTTATATTGTTAATTTTATTCATGATGCTACTGAAAGTTATTATGATAGAGGGAAACATGGTTTTATGCATCTCAATAATATTAATTTCCCCTCTTTATGTTGAAATTTTTGGAGTTGCACTTGTTTTGCTTTACTATGCTTGTTGCTTTGTGCTTTCATGACTTGTTTCTTTACAAGATTCCTATGCATAGGAAGTGGGTTAGACTTAAATGTGTTTTGAATTTGCTTCTTGATGCTCTCTTTTACTTCAATTCATATTTTTTATGTGAGCATCTTCTCAAACTATCATGCCTAACTTAAAGGCGTTAAAGAAAAGTACTTATTGGGAGATAACCCAAAAGATTTAGATGAGTCTTGGAAGTTATTACTTCAGTAATAACTGCTCTTTATCCTTTTTATTTGCTTTTTGTGCCAAGAGTAACCTCTAATGAGAGAGAAGTAATGATTGGAAAAGTTGCTGTCCCGAAACAGATTTCTGTGCTTCACCGTAAAAATTCGTGTAAAATCTCTGTACGTCCTTTTGAGGCATAAATTTTTGTGATTCAGACACAGGTTGTTATCTAACTTTCTTTAGTTCAACACTTTTTGATTTGTGCAACAGAAGGTCTTCGAAAAAATTCGTCTTTACCTGCTGGTCTGTTTTGACAGATTTCTGCCATTTTCTGCATTTGCTTCTTGTTGGTTCCTTTTTGAGTTATTTTGGGGAATTGAGCTTTTTGAGGGAAGTGATACAGTAGCTTGTGTTTTAATGGAAGTTTTATTGGTATTAGAACTGAACCTAAAGACTTATTATCTTGAGTGCACTTATGTTGCTAATAAATATTGTGTGAAGTTTTGTATGAAGGAAAATTTGCAGGTGTACGGGAGGAATGAGTAATGAGATGAAGGATGGACTAAATCTCAAGCTTGGGGATGCCACGCGTGACACCCCAAGAAATATCCAAGAAGTACAAGCGTCAAAGCTTAGGGATGCCCAAGGCATCCCCTTTTTCATCAATAAAAAATCCCAGGTTTCTTCCAAACGCTTCATTTTTATTGTTTCATGCACAATTGTGTTGTTCTTGGAGCGTCTTCTTTTTCGTTTTCGTTTAGGTTTTTTGTTTTCGTTTAGGTTTTTCGTTTTATTTGTTTGCTTAGTTTTCTGAATCAATTGGTTGGACCCCCTCTTTCATACATTGGTTTTCAAATAGTTTGGTTTGGATTGGAAAAGAGTAGGAAAGTTCATGCTTAAGTGGTAAAGAGAGCTTGTTTTTGACCGTGGCCTATGCTTTGTCATGCCATGCTTGATATTGTTTTGGCTTTATGCTTAGTATTCTTTGTTGTAGCATGACTTGTTATAAACAATTGAGATTGCTAATGTGCCTTGGATGAATCATGCGTTGTTTTAGCATATTAAAGCATAGTATAGTGGTATTCTCCTTTGATGCTTTATTTGGGTTGACTTGGCGCATGCTCACACCATGTTATGACTATCCAAAGTCACCATAGCCTAGATGATCCTTTAGTTTTCAACTTGTAATATCACTTTATGCTTTGATCAATGATGTTTTGTCGCTCTGCATGATTATGGTCATTATTGCTCTCTTAGTTTGTCGCTCCTAGTCTTTTGCTAGCCTCCCCAACCAAGTATGAGTTCCACTCATGCATCCAACTCCCTAAACTAAGTTATTCCAAAGAGTCCACCATACCTACCTACTAGCATATGCTATTCCAAGTATATTCATGCTTTTGTTTACCTTCCAAATTAAACTTGTTATGAGAAAACTAGTGATTAAAGCTCTCACGAACTTGATGACACACTTTACTTTTCTTGCCCTTAATAAACTTGAACCATTGTGTCGTCTATGTTGTATATGCTTGCACTTATTTGTTGGGGATTAGCAGAACCATGTTGTCATGGGGAACACTTTCAACATTGCACGGGTACTTTGTACGTAGTTGATATCATGCTCTTTTATCTATGAATGTCGTCGGTGTGAAATGAAAGGGGAGCTTGTAAGTCCATGGAGTTATGTATATGTGTTAGAGAAATGCCTGGGCCGCTGGTCTAATCCATGCTGACATGGTGGAAACCTGCAGCGTAACCATAATGAGCTATCTATGAAGCATTCTTCTTATAAAAAAAGAGTCCTATATTCAGAAAAAAAGAGAAAAAGAAAAAAAAAAGATTATGGAAAGAGGAAAGAGAGAAAAAAAGCACCATATTCCCATGGTAAATAAGAAGATTGCTGAGATGCTCGTTGTCTGCTTGCCTTGTCATTTTGATATGGGGATTCTTCCGTATCATTGGGCAAGGGGTACCCCGTTGGCGGTTCTCTATGATACACATGTACTTACAATGACAAGAACTTACCGGTGACTAAAGTTGAGTAGCATGAGGAGCGGCCCTCGTATTCAAGGGACATGAGATTTCTAACTTATACTTCGTCAAGCATGTACACCATAGTTTGTTCACTTTAACCTTAATCACTTCAAGATGCTTATGATAGGGGCAATGAAAGCTGAAAGCTAATAAGTACCATAATTTTTGAAAGTTCTTTATGAGACTTGAATCCCTACTTCCTTCTATAAAGTCCTTTCTTTTACTTTTATGTTGAGTCTCCACCTTCTATCTTTATGCACCTACTTTGAGAGCATAGTGGCCATTCTTAGTTCTATGTGCATTGTCCCAAGATTTGTTCATTGATGCATACCTTGATATTGCTTGTTTTAAACTATTTGTATCTAGTCACTCTTATAAACTTTGAAGGTGTCCTATGCATTTATGTTTGCTACTCTATGAGGGACAAGCTGAATGCCACTATGCTATGTTTTCTTTATGTGAAACAAACAAACGTCTTGCAAAGCATTGTTATTCATGAATCTTTTGTTTGTGCCTTTTCATGTTACAACATAGTTGCTATGTCTTAATGTTAGAACTTTATCCTTCATGCTATGTTGAAGTACTATGATCCTAGCTATCCATGTTTTACAAATACTTTGATCAAGTTTATGATGGTGCATGTCACCTCAAAAATTATTCTTTCTTTTGTATCACTTACCTACTCGAGGACGAGAAGGAGTTAAGCTTGGGGATGTTGATACATTGCAAATGTATCTATAATTTTTGATGTTCCATGCTTGGTTTTATTTACTTTCTTGTGTTTTGTTCCAACTTTGGAGTACTTTTCATAAGATTTCTTGGACTAACCTATTAACAAGATGCCACAGTGCCAGTTGCCTATTTTCTGTTGTTTTTGGTTCCAGGAAAGTCAGAAAATCAATATTCTCAGAATTGGACCGGACAAAAGCCAAAGTTGATATTTTCCGAGAAGATTCATGGAGCCAGAAGGAGACACGAAGGGGGGCCACAGGGTGGCCACACCACCCCTTGGCACGGGCCAGCCCATGCCGCGCCAGGGCATGGTGTGGGCCCCCTGGCCAGCCATCGACCTTGCCTCCTTCGCCTATATATTCCGCCTGAGGTAGAAACCCTAAATCATCAATCAGAAATCCACGAAAAGTTACGCAGTGCCACCGCCACCGAAGGGGAGATTCGGGGGACAGGAAGTCTCTGTTCCGGCACCCTGCTGGGACGGGGAAGTGCCCCCGGAGCCATCTCCATCGATCTCCACCGCCATCTCCATCACCATTGCTGATTCCCATGATGAGGAGGGAGTAGTTCTCTCTCGAGGCTAAGGGTTCTACCGGTAGCTATGTGTTCATCTCTCTCTCTATGCATGATCTTATTGAGATCATGAGCTTGTAATCTATAGATCTACCTTGCTACTCAAGTGCTTTAATAGATCTCAGCTCTCCCCATATGTGTGAAAGTGACAGCATGTACACCATGGTGGAACTTAGGCTAGAGATTACAAATACTTGTTATGAGTTATATTTGGAGTTGGATGTCTTTATGAAATTGTGGTGTTTGTTGGAACCATCTAGAGCTCAAGGTGACAGTGTGGGGTTTTCTAGATGGGAAAGGCTTACTTTGAGGTGTGTTGTTATAGCGCTACCATGGATTAGAGTGTCCAGCAGGAGAGTAGTTAAGCGTAGTATCATAAAGAAGAATATATTGATATGAGAGTGTTCACTAGTGAAAGTATGATCCCTAGGCGTTTTATCTAAGCACTGAAACACCGTTTGCTATTAGATCTATTAAATGTTTGCTTGCTTCGATCTTTATTTCAGTTTGCTTTTAGTCTTTTCCACGCCATCAAGCTATTTTCTGTCACCATTACCACTTATAATTATCTATACCACTTGTATTTCACTATCTCTTCGCTGAACTAGTGAACCTATACACCTGACAAGTGTATTGGGTGTTTTGGGGACACAAGAGACTTCTTATATCTTGATTGCAGGGTTGCTTGAGAGGGGATACCTTTGACCACTTCCTCCCTGAGTTCGATAAACCTTGGGTGATCCACTTAAGGGAAAACTTGCTGCTGTTCTACAAACCTCTACACTTGGAGGCCCAACAACTGTCTACAAGAATAGAAGTGCGTAGACATCATCTTGATTGGTGTAGTGATTGAAGTTCTCCTCGTCTTCTTCGGGGTAGAACTCCTCCTCCTCGTAGACTTGGTCGGTACTATCGTCTATAAAAGAATACGGGATATACAATCACCAAACAATACTTAACTAGTCTATTTAGCACACTAAGGCACACACTTGATGATCTAGCATCATCACAATCATCACAAGGTTTAAAAGAACTAGTTTCATTTATTTTATTTGAGAAAAGTAATTTCTACTCATTGAAATTAATTAAGATTTATCATTCTCCAAATAAAATATGGGATCATGTGGACACATGTCATCACCACATATTCTAATACATGGGAATGTGATTTAAATGTTTGATCATATTTCAATAAGTTTAAGTTTATCATTTAAATGATTTAAAGTGACTAGAAATGCCTATATAGCATTATTTTGGTACTAGTCCAAAGTCACTGCATGCAAACCTAAATATTTTTACATATTCAGATAGATATTATCAAATGTGATTTTTCAGAGTTGGAATCAACTCCAAAGCTATTATGGTTGATTTTTCAAAAATGCTTGAATGTAGAAAAGTCTATGTCTTGTTATTTTTCCTATATGTGATCTCTAAATCCAATTGATTTAAATCCAACGGGCTTGGATAGATATTTTAATTATCTTTCTAACAAAATTTGAATCATGCATTTTGGTTAAGTGAAACTCTTTGAATTGATTTTTGAATAAGTGGATAAAATCTAGTTTCAATTTAATTGGAAAATACTAATTTGAACCAGTGGGCTAGCGCGGGAAAGGAAATGGGCTGGCCCAGCTGCACTACGCGGGTGCAGCGGGCTACTGATAGGGGGGTCCTACGTGTCAGCGGCACATCTCACGCGAAGCGATACGTTTCAATTTCAGCCGTGCGATTAGACTACGATCGAACGGTTGTGGTTCGTCGTCCCCGGTGAACAGGTCTCCGGCGAGGACGAATCCTAGCGGCACGGTGGGGGTCTATAGGGGCTCACCTGGGCTCTAGCTGCGGTCGGTGGTGGGGGCGTTCGAGCTGGTAGACGACGGCGGTTCGAGGCGTGGTCGCGGCGGCTCCTGGGGAGGCTCCAATCGACATCGACTCTTCTCCTCTGCAGCGGCAAACTCCAGCGAAATGCTGGCGGACGGAGGCTCGCCTTGCTCCGGGGATGATGTGGGATGATTAGTGGTGAGAGGGTAGTGAGATAGTGTGAGGATTGGAGGCGGAGAGGGCCTCCTTTTATAGCTCGACAAAGGGACCGAGCAGCATGGGCGCGGCTCGTCGGTGGCGACGCTACAGGTAGCTAGCGGCGCGGCTGGAGGTAGGGGACGGTGCGTGGTCTCCTAGCAGTCCTCTACGGCTTAAAGGCGAGGCATGGGGCGGTCACATTGGGTCGGGAGCAGACGATGCTCTACGCAGCAGAAGTGGTGTTTGATGCGGCGCAGGGTGGCTGCGGGTCAAGCAGCGGCCAACGGGGATGTCTGGGCGGCTACTGGGGTCATGGCAGAGCAGTGCGCGCGAGGTGAGGTCGAGGCGCGGCGTGTGCACGCTGGTCGGGCGCGGTGCTCTAGCGCGTGCTCGGCATGGCGTAGACGCTCTGGGCGCGGCTGTGCTGAGGTGGTCTAGGGCATGGCTTTGCTCGGGGAGGGGACAGAGAGGGGCGATAGACTACGGCGGTCCTCCTAGGCATCCTGAATAGGCGTGGGGTGGTCTGCTGTGGCTTGGACGCGGTCGAGCGGCGTTGACCAATTTTGGGCGGCGCTCCACTGGTGCAGCGGCGAAGAGGGGTGGCTGCCTGGGGCTTGCTTAGATGCTAGGGAGATAGGGGAGTGATGTGGAGACCAAATGGTCTCGGCTTACTGTACACAATAGTGAAGTTAGGCCAGGGGTTAATTAGTGTAGCTAAGGTGTTTCTTTAAATGGCCGAAAGAGATTTAAATTTGAATTTTTGATTCAAACTTTTTGGGTGAACTTGACTTAAGCTTGAGAGACTAGGTTTGCTTGGGATTGTCAAGTGGAGTTGATTTGGTGGGTTTTTGAAAAGTGGGATCTTCACATATGAATTGGATTCAATTTTCAAATGTCATTTAAATTGTTTTGCTAGATGTTTCTATAAGTGTGTAAACTGGGCCTTGGTACATCTTTACTTGGTCTATCAAGGGGTGAAAAGATCTATAAATGTTTCTCTTAGGAAATGACTTCTAGGAACACCTAAAGTGGCCTAGTGGACTAAAATGGTCAAAATGACCATTTGCCTTATTTAACTTTATTTGATTTCCTTCTCTTTGGATTTTATTTGTAAATGGTCTAGATGATGTGGCATTCACCTTTAAACCATTTCACAACATTTAGAATAATCAAGCATGGCTTTTTCAAACAATGCTACACTAATGCAAACACACACATGCATTCATAATCATTTTATTAATAAAAGTTTTTGTTAACCCTAAATTGGGTGATTAGGAACTTGATAACCTTGATTAAAGTTTTGGGATGTTACAAACCTTCCCTCCTTAAACAAAATCTCGTCTCGAGATTTAAGAAAAACTAGGAACTAAAGAGATCTGGAAAATCAGTCCTAATACAATCTTCTCTCTCCCAGGTAGCTTATTTTCGGTATGATTGCTCAACTGGATCTTGAGAAATTTGATACTCCGGGTCCTGGTGGTTCTGAAGGCTTCTTCCAAGATACGGATGTGCACTTCACGGTACGTCAGATCCTTGTTGATATCTATGGCTTGATGATCGATGTTGTTGAAAACTTTGGTCTTCTCCGGCACTTCTAAGCATTTGTGAAGTAACGAGATATGGAACACATTATGGATGGCTGACATCTCCTCGGGAAGTTCCAGTTGATAAGATACTTCTCCTCAGCGATTCAGAATCTTGAAGGGTCCAATATATCTGGGGGCTAACTTTCCTTTCAGTTGAAAACGTTGCATTCCTTTCAATGGCAAAATCTTGAGATACACAAAATGTCCGACATTGAAAGTCAGGTCTCGACGTCTCTTGTCAGCATAAATCTTCTGTCTGGATTGGGCGGTCTTGAGGTGCTCACGGACTTTGTGAACCTTTTATTCGGCTTCTCGTAGGATGTCAGGTCCGAAAATCTGACTCTCTCCTATTTGTGACCAATTCAAGGGGGTACGACACTTCCTCCCATACAAAAGTTCAAATGGGGCCATTTGCAAACTGGCTTGATAACTATTGTTATATGAGAATTCTGCGAAAGGCGGACAATCTTCCCATTTTGATCCATACTCTAACACACAAGCTCTCAACATATCTTCTAAGATCTGGTTGACTCTTTCAGTCTGTCCATCGGTCTGCGGGTGATAAGCTATGCTGAAATTCAACTTGGTCCCTAATCCTTCTTGGACTTTCTGCCAAAATCTCGAGGTAAAATGGGTTCCTCAATCCGATAGTATGGTCTTGGGGGTTCGATGCAAACTGACGATTGTAGCAATGTACAACTCTGCTAGCTTGGTAGGTTGTCTTGACGGGTATAAAATGGGCTACCTTAGACAGTCTATCAACTATGACCTAGATTGAGTCATTTCCCTTACTAGAAGTAAGTAAACCGGTGATAAAGTCCATTCTGACAGAATCCCATTTCTGCAGCTCTGCTCACCAAAAGGATTCATGCCATCTGTACTTAGACCAAACCATAAGTTCTTCGTGTCACCTGCAAAGTCCGGGAACTCTCTCTCGATTTTTCTCCACTACGACCCATCAACGGGGTGTCTCAACTTCCTGTATTTCTTACGGTTTTCATTGTGCCATCACAACAACCTGGCATGCTATTTGTTTCTAAACAGACGTTTCAACCTTGGTATTATAGGAGATACCACATAACCTTAGCAGGAACCCTCTTCCTGGGGGGGCTCGTCATCGCCATCAACATCACCAGGGTCATCTCGTCTGGTCTTATACCGCAGTGCAATGCATACCGGACATTTATCTAAATTCTCGTACTCCTCACCACAGTAGAGGATGCAGTCATTTATGCATGCATGTATCTTCTGCACATCTAATCCTAGAGGGCAGAGAATCTTCTTTGCTTCGTAAGTACTCTCAGGAAATTCGTTATCCTTTGGAAGCTTCAGCTTCATTATTTTCAGTAACTTCTCAAATCCCATGTCAGATAAACTAGTCTCTGCCTTCCATTTCAGCAATTCCAGTGTGGTACCGAGCTTTGTGTTCCCATCTTCGCAATTTGGGTACAACAATTTTTGTGATCCTCTAACATGCCCTCCAACTTCAACTTCTCCTTCTCTGTTTCACAGTCTCGCTTTGCATCAGAAATGATCTGACCAAGATCATCAACGGGCTCATCTGATGCCCGTTCTTCACCTCCTTATTCTTCATTCTCTTCCATTGCAGTATCATCGTATTCAGGGAACATATGACAATAGTTGTCATCATCCTCTTCTTCTTCATTGTCTTCCATCATAGACCCTCTTTCTCCGTTCTTGGTCCAACAATTATAGCTGGGCATGAAACCTCTCCGAACCAGGTGGCCGCGAATGATTTTCGAGGAAGAGTACTCCTTGATGTTCCGACATTGAACAAATGGACAACACATAAATCCATTCGCTTTGTTTGCCTTAGCCACATCGATAAACTTATCCACGCCTTGAATGTACACGGATTCACGTCGGTCACCGTACATCTAAACCCGTCGGTTCATCTACATCATTACAGAACATCATGAATAGTGAGATGACCACTTTACGTCGACGCATGCATTATTATATCAATGACAGATAAAGAATAAGATTGCTAACATAGATCAAGAAGGAAAGAGAGAGGAGAAAGACTTAAATGTGGCTCGGACACCTCATATTATTTTTGTTTTGTGTGAAATCAAGCGTATCATTCTCTCAGACATTTCTTCGAACACCTAATGTGCATAGGAAAAAAAACTAGGACACCACACCTCACTCCTTCAACAAAGAGAAAAAATAGAGGGCGGACGCTGGCTGAGGCGGCGCATTTATATGCGGGCTATTCATCCCGGTTCGTAATACGAACCGGGACTAAAGGCCGGCGACAGGCCACGTGTCTAGGGCCGGACCTTTAGTCCCGGTTCATATTACGAACCAGGACGAATAACCCTTAAGAACTGGGACGTATGCCCCCCAGGATCTCGTGTGTCCCTCGGTCCCCTCGAACCGGGACAAATGCTTGCATTAGTCCCGGTTCTCGGCCGATGCGAACCGAAGCTAGCTTTTCTACTAGTGTCTAGTGCATTACCCCTGACGAGATGGTCACCAGAGAACCGGAACTCGCCAGTGGTAGATGATTTTAGTTTGCCGGTGGTGAGCCTTTCCCTACTAGTGATACAGTGTTGTCGCCTCGCTAGGCAATCAAGCACGTCCTTACTTGTTCTTTTGCTGCTCTCGAGAGACATGCGGATGTATTATGGAATTGGATAGGGCTTCGAAAAGATGTTGTGCCACTTAACAGAGATTTTTTTCGTGGCAGTCTAAAGAGGCTTGGAGTGCTAATTTTGATATGTCTTTGCTTGATTGGATCCTGATCTAGCATTCGTCGATCAAATACTTTAATAGCAATATACATACGTCATTCATTCAAATCATCAATCTGTGGTCTCCAATGTTGGTGATCTGGTGGTGTATAAGACTAGTCACAATTGTTAGTATCATATATATGATACTAGTATATGATACCATCTTCACAATGCATATCATGTAGTTGTATCATATTCTTAGTACATTTATTGTTTTGTAGAATCTTATGTAAAATTGTATAGAAGATTTATTTGGGATTAGTTTTTCTAGTTCTACCTGTTATGGTATCGTATCTACCTATGATATCAACACAATCTATTTTATCATTAATTATTATGCCACATCAGAATTTTCTCAACATGGCATACATGATACTACATATGATACTCTATTAGGACTAGTCTAAGGACACGGTGGTTTCCCATGCAATGGTTTGTAGTAGTACATGCGTTTGTAGATAAAACCTCGTGACTAGCTTTTACTGATGTCTCCATGCGGGGTTTTGGCCAGAGAGGGAAAAAAATAACTAGTCAGCAATTGACGAGGACAAACCCAACGAGCCAGTGCATGAACACATGGCACATGGCACAAAATGTAGGCGGAGAGCGACAACACGTGCAGAGAGCGCTTGTACCAAGGCCTACTATACAATGAAACGGTTCTTCCTCGGTTTTATTACGCCTCGGCATGTACCTCACGTGGCCGGGACTACACCATCGGTAGGGTACGTACGGACGCACGCGCATCCCTCACTCCCCTGGTATATACTACACCATGAAAGACGCGCGTTGGCACGTCCATCTATTTTTGACAAAAAACAATAGTTTTTGCGGGAAAAGTCTTAACGCTACTAATATGCTCCAGATCAGCGGACCTGATCTTGGCGGGCTCATGATCAGACTCTCCGGGAGCCACACAACATCCGCATCATGCACCCTAAACACATGGAACCACAGCTAGCCCCCCTCACATGGCAACGGAAACCACCACTATTGTATCAGCACACATAGCTCTTCTACCTTGTAGTTGGTTCCAGAGAGTTTCCTTCAGGTGCAGCCCTAAATCAGGGGTCCAGAGCTTGTCATAATTCTGTTGAGACACCATCAGTTAGCAACGATATGTATTAAGAAGAAATAGTACTGCGATTATGGATGCCAAAACCAAATAAAGCTATTCTAAAGCTTGTTTGTTCAGCATTTGTGTCCCAGCGCTGAAATCTTCCCATTTTTATTATTTCTATTAAAAATTAAAGAAGAGAAATGCTATCCAACTAATATAGAAATAATATTATTGGTCGAGGTCAATTTCTTCCATGACCACAACATGTTACTCGAATGACCATATTTAGGAATTATTTTCATTAAGGCAAAGACTTCCTCGTGGGTAATCCATTGTTTAGATTGACATGCGACAGTAGAAGCACTGAGCACAAAAATGAGGTTACAAATGTCAATGCACAGACATATTCAGGATTACTACTACACGTAAAGAGAGACTTCCATCTCATTCTAGCAAATCTGCATCAGTTTCAGATTGCTTCGTTGTACTTGCATTAGTGTGGCCTCTTGCCTCTTATTTTACCAGCAAAAGAGTCAGCTGATTTGGCACTCAATGCGGATCAACAACTGAGCTGGATCGGTTTTCTGTACTGGAAGAAGCAGCGACAATATTCAGTTTTGATCAATAAGAGTAGGCGTGAGCATGAGCTTCAGTAGTGTTACATAAGTACAATTAATTCATTGGAGTTTAATGAAAAATAAATTCACTTAATATTCAAATAAGCTGCCAAATATACAATGGAGAAAGTTTCGTAGGAACCAAAAGGCAAAGTGCAAGGTTGCTCCAAAATCATCTTGGCACCAAAAAAGTATACACGAATGGGGAGATCACAATCAATTGGATAGGCCTGAGATGAACTTCTTGTTTTAACAAAGCTAAACTTCTCTTCTCCAATTTAAGGAGAATCCATCGGCACACTTTGAACCTAATTAGATAGTTTAAAAAACCAACAAGTTTGTCACCAATACGATTGGATCATTCATGGGAGTACTGTAACCGCAGTTCAGGAATAAGAAATAAAATAAGCCTTTCAATCTTCCATATTTTCTAATTCTAAAAGGCATCAAACAATGTCACATAATAACAAGGACATTACGGTTATTTCAGAAAATAGGGGGATAATATGAATTAGAATTGACCAAATTAAATTACCATTAGAATTCCTTTGGACTTATTCATATTAGCTATACACAGACCATACAGTATGCAACCTTCAGATAAGATAATTAGCAAGAGTCCTTTCTTAAACGAGTACTGCAATTCAGACAGATAACATAATTAGGAATTATCCCTTCTTAAAGGAATATGAAAATATTATCCACGAGAAGAAAGGCTTTAAGATTTGGAGAATCGTGATAAAAATATGTTAATGAAGATGCCCAATTGTCCAATGCCTCTAGATTTGTAATACAATGTCCAAGGCTGATCTAGAGCATTGGATGAGCCAATCCGACGGTTTAGAATGTCAAATTGCTGTGGTGCCTCCTAGCTAGGTGACTTTTACTGTTTCTTAATATGTGGCCGGAGATCGAATTTTTCCATACCCACCACTAATGGGAAAGGGCCCATTAAGCTCCACATCCTTCATAGAAAACACACATGGTATAATAAAAAGATATGAATTTTCACGGCGATGTCTATGCACAGTCACCACGTCGTGCAGATGACTTCGTCCTAGTGACGGCTAAGGTAGAACCATAGTTTGGTGATTTTCCGTAGAATTTTTATGAATTGTTTAAGGTTTTTGGAGCTATATATAAATATATATATATACATTACCCAACATGACATATGCGAAAATACGATCGCCGATAGATATCAGGTATAGTGCACCATGTCCATACCCACTATATCCTATGTGAAATAAATTAGTTCGCTAACTATCTCCATGGAGATGACTTCGCCAATCACCACCCGCCAATAGTTAAGTCTCACTGGGCCTAGCAACCACTATCACTAGGAGAAAACAGGCCTTTCATTTTGAGCTGCCAGGGGCTCTAGTCCCGAATGGTTTAGGACCCAGACTAGTGTTAGCACTAGTCCCGGTTCGTCCCTGTCCCAACGACTAGGAGGCCGCATGTGACTAGTCCCGGTTCGTCTAAGACCTCTAGTTTCGGTTGGTATTACCAACCGGGACTAAATATCTGGACCGCAACGGTTAGGAGCTAGGTGACCTCTAGTCCCGGTTTGTATTATTTTTCTATATATACTCCTGCTTCATCCTGTCCGAGCCGATGGCCATTTTGCTTCAAGCTAGCTCAAGTTCATCCTTATTTTTTGTCCAAGATTTGTCAACATTTGGTGGCACCCTTCAATATAAGATTCTAAAGGGTTAGCAACTCCATTCTTTCATCTATCATTGTTATTTTTCTCAATGCTCTAGAAGTAGAAAGGGATTTCGATCATGCTTTAGAAGTAGAGAGTTAGAGGGAATTTTAGATCGATGTGTAATTTTAGACATATTTTGATTATACAAAAAGTTACTGAAAGTTGAGATGTGTAGTTTTAGAGTTTCAGAGCTCAAATTTGAATGAGGTTTTCATTGCTAGATCAATAATTTAAAAATCAACATTCTTTATGTTAAGAGTTTTGTACAATTGAAAAATTGGTGCATGTAAAATTTTGTATATAGGTTGTTACTACACACTAAAATTTTAGATTTCAACAAGTAAATGAAGTGAAAAAGATCTAAGCTTTTTATATAATGCAGATGAGCCGGTCATGGTTGTACGACGGTTCCCGAATGTCTGATGCGTTCATTAAAGGCGTGCAATCTTTTCTCGAAGTGTCTGAGGAAAACAAGCGGAATGGTTTTATGTGTTGTTCGTGCCGTGTCTGTCGGAATGAGAAATTCATGTCCACCTAATTTAGTACGATTTCATGTCCAGCTATAATTGTTGGACAAAGCATGGAGAAAGAGAGGTTATGATGGAAGACAATGAAGAAGCAGAAGAGAACGATGACAAATATCCAATGTTCTCTGCAATGGAAGATAGTAAACAAGAGAAAGATGAATAACGGGCATCAGATGAGACCGTTGATGATCTTTGCCAGGCCATTCTTGATGCACAGAGAGAATGCAAAATTGAAAACGAGAAGAAGAAGTTGGAGCGCATGTTATAGGATCACAAAAAATTGTTGTATCAAAATTGCGAAGATGGCAAAACAAAGCTCGGTACGACACTGAAATTGTTGCAATGGAAGGCACATAATGGTTTATCTGACAAGAAATTTGATAAGCTACTGAAAATAATGAAGAAGAAGCTACCAAAGGATAACGAATTTCCTGCCAGTACATACGAGGCAAAGAAGGTTGTCGGCCCTCTAGAATAAGAGGTGGAGAAGATACATGCATGCATTAATGACTGCATACTCTATCACGGTGAGGAGTACGAGAATTTAGATAAATGTCCAGTAGGAACTGCACTGCGGTATAAAATCAGTCGTGATAACCCTGGTGATGTTGAGGGCGAGGAGCGTCCCAGGAAGAGGGTTCCTGCAAAGGTGATGTGGTATGCTCCTATAATACCACGGTTGAAACATTTGTTCAGAAACAAAGAGCATGCCAAGTTATTGCGATGGCACGAAGAAGATCGCAAGAAAGACAAAATGTCCAGGCACCCCGCGGATGGGAAGCAATGGAGAAAAATCAATAGAGAGTACTCGAACTTTGCAGATGACACAAGGAACTTAAGGTTTGGTATAAGTATAGATGGCATGAATCCTTTTAGGGAGAAGAGCAGCAGTCATAACACCTGGCCTGTGACTCTACGTATCTATAACTTTCCTCCTTGGTTGTGCATGAAGCGGAAGTTCATTATGATGCCAGTGCTTATCCAAGACCTGAAGCAACCCGGAAACGATATTGATGTGTACCTAAGGCTATTAGTTGAAGAACTTCTACAGTTATGGCGTGACAATGGTGTACGTATGTGGGATCAGCACAAACATGAATCATTTGACCTACGAGCGTTGTTGTTCATAACCATCAATGATTGGCCTGCTCTTAGTAACCATTCAAGACAGTCAAACAAGGGATACAATACATGCACGCATTGTTTAGATGATACTGAAAGTATATATTTGGATAAATGTAGGAAGAATGTGTACCCGGGTCATCGTCAATTTCTTCCTCCCAGTCATCGCGCAAGAAAGAAAGGCAAGTATTTTAAAGGTGAGGCAGATCATCGGAAGAAGCCTATCAGTTGTACTGGTGATGATGTATTTGGTATGGTCAAGGATTTAGAAATAATATTTGGAAAGGGTCCTGGTGGTTAATCTATTCCGAATAACGCTACCAGACACATGCCCATGTGGAAGAAGAAATCTATATTTTGGTAGCTACCCTATTGGAAAGTTCTATTGGTCCGCTCTGTAATCAACATGATGCACGTGATGAAGAATCTTTGCGTGAACCTTCTAGGCTTTATGGGCATGTATAGGAAGACAAAAGATACGCCCGAAGCACATCAGGACCAACAAGCTATGAAAGACCGAGACGGCCTGCATCCAATGAAGACGGATAAAGGACGTCTAATTCCTGCCAGCTACACTCTTACCAAAGAATAGAAGGAAATATTTTTGAAGTCCTTAGTAGAATGAAGGTCCCGTCTAGGTTCTCATTGAATATAAAGGGAATAATAAATATGACAGAGAAAAAATACCAGAACCTGATATCTCATGATTGCCACGTTCTTATGACGCAACTGCTTCCGGTTGCATTGAGGGGGCTTCTACCGGAAAATGTTCGACTATCCATTATGAAGCTATGTGAATTCCTCAATGCTATTTCTCAGAAGGTAATCAATTTAGAAGTTCTACCAAGGTTATAGAATGATGTGGTCCAATGTATCTTTAGTTTTGAGTTGGTATTCCCACCATCCTTTTTCAATATTATGACGCATCTCCTGGTACACCTAGTCAACAAGATTAGCATTCTAGGTCCTGTATTTCTACATAATATATTCCCCTTTGAGAGGTTCATGGGAGTCTTGAAGAAATATGTTCAGAACCATGCCTGGCCAGAAGGAAGCATATGCAAGGGCTATGGAACAGAGGAGGTCATTGAGTTTTGTGTTGACTTTATTCCTGACATTAAGTCAATTGGTGTTCCTAAATCACGACATGAGGGGATACTGAGTGGAAAAGGAATGCTAGGAAGGAAGTCAACAATATGTAGGAACGGGCATTCTTTTCACTCAATCACACTACACGGTTCTACAGAATTCCACCTTGGCAGCTCCGTATATCAACGAACACAAGAATGTTGTATGCTTCAACAACCAGGGGAAGTCCGACTCCTGGATTATAGATGAGAACATGAAAAGTTTTGGCGGTTGGTTGCAAAGACATCTCATGAATAACAACATTGTTTGTGATCAGCTATACTTGTTGGCCAGCTCACGATCTTCAACTATATGGTCGTTCCAAGGGTACAAGATAAATGGGAATACATTTTACACAATCGCCCAAGATAAAAAGAGCACCAACCAAAATAGTGGTGTCCGCTTTGATGCAACAGATGACAATGGGTCAAAGGACACATATTATGGTTACATAGAGGAGATATGGGAACTTGACTATGGACCTACTTTTAAGGTCCCTTTGTTTCAGTGCAAATGGGTCAAGCTGACAGGAGGTGGGGTTCAGGTAGACAAGAAGTATGGAATGACAACAGTGGATCTCAACAATATTGCGTACTTAAACGAACCAATGATGTGGCTCAGGTTTTCTATGTGAACGACATATCTACCAAACCGAGAAAAAGAAAAGATAAGCAAACGAATACATCATACGATGAGCCAAAGTGCCACATAGTTCTTTCAGGCAAAAGAAACATCGTGTGAGTGGAGGACAAGATAGACATGTCAGAAGATTATATAAGTTTCATGGAATTCCTTCCTTTGCGGTGAAGGATGGCCCAATCATCTTGTTAATTGATGAAGGTGCTCCATGGTTACGACCACGCGGTCATAATCAAGCCAATTTAGGAACCAAGTGACTATATGTATTCTGAATTTTGTCTTTGCTGGTTTTGAGAAATCAATATACCAAGTTTAAACTTGCATTTGATCTCTGAAGAAACATCATAGTGTGAGTCTAAAAATGATTTAGGCCCGGATGGTGTCTCCAACCGGGACTAAAGATGAACCCATTTAGTCCCGGATGGTGTCTTCAACCAGGACTAATGATGAACCCAATTAGTCCAAATCGGGACTAAAGATGAACCCATTTAGTCCCGAATGGTGTCTCCAACCGGGACTAATGATGAACCCATTTAGTGCCAATCGGGACTAAAGATGAACCCATTTAGTCCCGGATGGTGTCTCCAACCGGGACTAAAGAAGGACATGTAGTCTCGGTTGGAGACACCATCTGGGACTAAACATGGGTGGCGACACTATGCCAGTGAGTGTCGACACTATTTCGTGAGTGGCGACACTATGCTAGCGAGTGAAGACACTATTTCGGTGGGTGTCAACATTATGACAGGGGTGAGTGTCGACATCATGTTGTGAGTGTCGACACTATGTTGTGTTGCTTAATCTATAAATAGGCATCCTTGTGAAGTTATCTACTGCAAACAATATGGTGTGTGAGAGCAAGGAAAACACTACAGCCAGTTTGAGGGAGATGCCGGTGGAGTCACAGTCCTTTGGCATCTCCAACAAACTGGCCATAGATGCACTCCCTAATATGTGAAATTAGTTAGCTCCCCGGTGTATTAATCTAGTTATAGAAGTTATAAACTGCAAGCTGGTGTGCGAGAGCAGGTATAACACTACGGACAACTTGAGGGAGACGCCGGCAGAGCCACAACCCTCTGGCATCTCCAACAAGTTGGCCATAGATGCACTCCCTAATATGTGAAATTAGTTAGCTCCCTGGCACAATAATAGAACAACATCTTCATAGTTCAAGAAAGTTGTAGAGTGACCAACACTAGTAGGGAATGATCCATTAGTCCCGGTTTCCTAACCGGGACTACGGAATCGGGACTAAAGGCCCCCTGTAGTCCTAGTCCAACCACAAACCAGGACTACTAACACTCAAGACATTTAACAATATTAAAAAACATGACTATAGAATCAGTATTATAAAGGCCCCCCATTATTAGTCATACTCATGTCTAGCCCTATAGTACACAGCTTTCGGGTCGTCATCGTCATCATCGCATTGCCGTAAGCTATTACACACTGGATCCTCAGACCATAGCATATTCGTGACATCTTCCACTCCGTCGTGCCGTCGTCATCGATGTCCCGTCCAGCCGTCCATCAGCGTCCCGTCTCCGTCGCGTCGTGTCCCCGGTCACCCACGTACCTGTCCCCTTTGCTCATACTGCTTCATGGGAGAAGGTACTCTTTTTTCTCTATTTTTTTGTTAGTTTAAATTAGATATGTTGATTGTTAGCTTATATTAGGGATATTTGGTTATTAGTAATTTAGGTTATATTAGTAATTTAGGTTTAGTTTAAATTTTCTTATTAGATATTTAGGTTATATTATTAGATATTTGCTTATTAGTAATTTAGATATTTGCTTATTAGTAATTTAGATATTTTCTTATTAGTTAAGCTATTAGATATTTGCGCAATTAGTAATTTAGGTTATATTATTAGTTTAAATTCTCTGTTTATTAGCTTATATTAGTAATTTAGGTTTATTAATTAGTTTAGATTTAAATTTGTTAAATTAGGTTTAGATTATTAGTTTATATTTGCTATAGGTAGGTTTAGGATTATTAGGATTTAGGTTTAGGATTAGGATTATTAGGATTTAAGTTTAGTACTTAGGGATATTTGCTACTATTTTGTGATATTTGCTAGAATTTCAGGAATTTACTAGTATTTAGGGATATTTGCTAGTATTTAGTGATATTTGCAAGTAGTTAGGAATATTTGCTAGTATTTTGTGATATTTGCTAGAATTTTAGGGATTTACTAGTATTTAGGGATATTTGCTAGTATTTAGTGATATTTGCTAGAATTTTAGGGATATTGCTACTATTATTCCTAGTATTATTGCTTAGAATTATATCGATCAAATGCGCACTTTAGGATATGCGACGTCCTCGTCGTCGACTCGGTGACAACGACGGAGGAGTAATCTCCGTTGGACATGTCTGAGACTAGGCTCCGCCGGGCTGGCACCGGGAGTTGCTACCTTCCGGGACGCGTAGCTTGGTGAGGAATCCCGGTCTCGTCGTCGACCCAAAACTTCTCTGGTGGCGGTCGCGTGGTCCAGGGTCAATGTAGAGGGTGCTGGCCCTCGAGGAGGAGGTGCGACATCGTGTCAGGGAGGAGGATGAGCATGTCCGTCATTATTTGTATATGTTGGACGCCAGTTCCTCCAATTACTAGAAGTGTATTTCGGGATCTCACTCGAGCTATGCCCTTTGGATGATCACCGCCCGCGGCTCAGGACCCGGGAATCAACGCCCAGTTTGACTGAGCGAGGTGTTATTCGAGATGTATTAATTATAGTATATGATATTATTATTGAATTAGATGGATTACTCGAGATGTATTAGTGATATTATATGATATTATTGTTGTATTAATTGGATTATTCGAAATGTATTAGTTATATTATGGTACATTGTTAATTTTGTTACTCATATTCACATTATTATTTCATAGCATTTAATCTATGGACTTTAATGGAAGAGAAGGTGAAGAGCATCTATTCGACATGATAAATAGTGGAGCGCTAACCAATCCTACTATAGCGCTCTTCGTTTAGGGTAGAGCACAAGACTGTGAAGCAGAAGATGACTCACAGAATCTAAATGAGTCCGGTGAGGGAATAAAGTTAGACCCACCAATAGACCAAGCACAAACGAGTGTTGATTGCGACGACAGCTTGCAAACGATGGACCGGCTGTAACAAAGTCTAGTAAGGTATATTAAGCCCCTCATGTGATCACTAGATAGATGTATTAATTGTTTTGTGTATATATGTATTAACGAAAGTTTCTTATTTTAGACCTCTGCTAAAAGTACTAAACGAGGCCCGTCCAAAGGGATGGCCGCCGATGCGCATCTCACAATTGAGGTCGTCGATTCATACCGTTGCTTCCCAAAAGTAACACAACTATATTTGTGCATCAATGCGGTTTTATTGTTAGGGACAATGTCCCGATCAGCATTCCCTATTGGAATAAGCCAGCAACGGGAGATGATGATCATTATTCTTTTGTCAAGGATAGATACAAATGCATACTATGGAAGAAGCTCATTTCACATTTTACTCTACCAGTCTTGGAGTCTAATGAGGCCACGAAGGCTATGAGGTCCAAAGTAAAGCATTTCACACTTAAGAAGATGGCCGAACAGTTTAATAACTACAAGAAAAGATTATACAATGAATATCTCGAGGAAGAAAAAGTTTCAGAATTCACTGGCACACTAGAGAAGCAGCGGCATCATTGGGACAACTTTCTGGAGTACAACGAATCAGATCCAGCTAGAGAAAGGTTGAAAAAGAATAAGGGAAATGTTGCGAAAAAGAAATATCATCATAGGATGGGGACAAGTGGCTACAAGACTTCCGTGCCTAAGTGGGAGGAAGCTGAGGCCACCTTGCATGAACAAGGGATCACTCCAGCTACACATGACTGACCCATCAGGGTAAGGAATTGGGTACTCGCGCATGGGGCTAAGTATGACATGAAAACAGGGGAGTTAATAATGGATGCAAAGAAGAAGATTGCTACACCCCATGAAGCAATTGTTAAACCAATCAAGGAGGTTCAAGAGGGAAAGTTCAAACCGGACAGAGAGAATGATGAGCTGACAAAGGCGCTCGAGAATCCTGAAAAACCAGGATGAACACGAGGCTTTGGACCTTCTATGCCGTGGAATATTGGGTTTCCCGAGGACACTTAATCTTAAAGAAACCGAGAGAGAGCAAAGAAGTGGAAGGCGGATGAGGAGGCAGACCTGTTGCGTAGCATAGAAAAACCGACTAACGAACTAGTTACCATTGTAAAGGAGCAACAAAAGCAACTGGACAAAATGCGCCAGCAAGGGGAACCTCATCAGCTGCAACAAGAAAGTGTTGGCGTCCCATCTCAGCCGAGAAGCAGTGTGGCTTCCATGGCGGCCGATCCGATGGACTGCTACCCCGTGGATAATATCACCGAGAAGACAAGTTGTGAGCTACATGTGGGACTGGGCAACCTATCCTTAAAGGCGGCTATAGGCTTTTCTTTGACCTACGAACCTAGAGCACAGTGGCATGGCACTGAGATTCCACATGGCTTTACTCGTGTCGGGGTGAATGAAGTGCTACCACAATATGAATCACTGGATCTTGAAATCCCTAGAGCTGAAGAGAAGAGAACACTAGGAGAAGTCAGGGGTGGTATCATTCTATGGCGCAAGAAATACATCGTGTTTCCACGCTCGGCTCCTAGGCTACCACCGTCTCCTCGATGCATCTCACCACCTCCAAGTCCACATGACGACGAGAGGGACGACCACCACCATAGCGTGAGTTCGCCGCCACGTCAGCCGTCTCCACCGCCGCGTCAACCGACTCTACTGCCGCGTCAGTCGACTCTGCCGCCGCATGAGCCAACTCCACCACCGCGTCAGGCAACTCAGAAGGTCCCCGCTCGGTTAGCTGGTGCTACTACTTAGAAAAAAGGTAGAAGGGCGAAGAAAAACCCGCTGCCTCCTAAAAAGTTACCGTACGAGATGAATGATGAGGAAACCAAAGCGATCAACGATGCCCAAGTGAAAGCCTTTTTTGCACCGAAAGTGCCCGAGCCAAAGCAGATATTTGATGAGAAATACAAAAAGTGGGCTAAGAGTTTCCTTGAGCAACCATTGCAATTTGAGATAAATAAGCCAGATGACTACACACGATGTCTGATGTACGTTGTCCATACTAGGAAGAAGAAGACAAGTAGTAGTGCAAGCGGGAAAAGAGACGTTGCCCAACTCGGTGAACAGGCAAACCAATCGATCCCCAAGCTCAAGGTGTTATCCACTGTTGATTAGCAAGCAGAGGACTTTGCTAGAAGTGCTAGTATTACCGTTGATCAACTGTGTGGCGGAGAGGTCGCCGTATAAACGCAACTTGCATGGAAATATGAATATGGTAAGTCTCTGGTTAGACCTCCCGCAATCCAGTATCTACCAACACAAATACGAAGACTGCGTGATTGGTACCGGGGTGTCACAGAGAAACCAGGGCGAATATTACTTTCGGTGAAAGTTCCAAAAGAGCATTTCATTGGTGTAGACGAGATCTCAATCTATCTTGAGGAACCCTATATCTTATACTAACAAGATTCTCTCGACTTGAGTCTCGTCAGTTCCTATTTTCTATAACTGATTCATTTATTTCTATGATAAAGTCTCTAACTCTGTGCGTTCATTGCCTGTAATTATCATCACTACGCTATTATGCAGAATGAAGAGCGAGGAATGTGACCGAAGGGGAGTCATTGCATTGGGTTTGTCGACCCACCTGAGTTAATGAACGATTGCTAAAGGAGTTCCCCAGGAAACGGAGCAGAACTTACTAAGGTACCTAAAGAGGCAACATTATAAAAAGAGAATAATGTTTCCTTACAACATCAGGTAAGATTATTATACTATCTTGTACACATTCACTTTTTCTTACTCGATGTTAACTGCAATTAATGAGTTATTGACGTATATAAATGTTCGCAACTTTCATTACATTCTGCTCATAATTGAAGTTGACGCTAGAAGAGTTGAAATCAAGGACCCACTAAATAAAGAAATATCGGAGTACACATTGATTATAGATGTGTTCGATAGGTAAATTCTGTCATTAGCACACTATATCGGTATCTTTCGTTCATTTTCTGAGATATAAAGTAATTAATAACTCTTTTTTTTGCCGTGTAGGGTTTGGAAAGAATTCACCAAGAGTACAGTTGGTGATTGTAAGGATCAGCTTTGTTTTTATCCGGTCGATGTAAGTAGCACGAGCTAGTTCCACGCATCTCTTTTATTCTAGTTTCAATACCATTATATCATGCTTGCTTATTATTTGATTGAATTATATTCTCGTAAAGTGTGAGAGAAAGTCACGAGGGACCAATTTATGTGGATACTTCATTTGCGAGTACATTCGCTCGGAGGTCCGCGAGCGGAACCCCGCGACATTTATAGCAATACGTGAACAATATATTTACAATTTCATTTTATTACCATCAATTGTGTTGAATGTCATTCATAATATTCGTTATGACGAATGATATTCATATTGATCTGATTCTTTTATATATAGTTGGAAAGAATGGGGGAGGGACTCCAACCGAGGGAGCGCCTAATACCAATTCAAGACGAGTTGGCGAGATTTTTGGTTGACCATGTCATTGATCCAAGGGGAAAATTCCATGTCATAGATGAAAATATGTAATCGAATAGACGCGCTCTAGTCCTCGTTGTGATATCCATGTAACCAAATTGTATATATATATATATATACTTGCACAAGTTATATTATATATACATCAACATATATACATTATATATGCATCAACATATGTATATTATATATGCATCAACAAGTTATATTATATAACAAAAAAATAATTGAAAATAAAAAACCTCTAAATCGTGAGATTGATTTACTCTTAGCGACAAAAACGTCGCACGGTTTAGAGGGTTAGAAGATATATTAAAAAGTTGCTCTTAGTGACAGATTGACTTACTCTAGGATCACACTAGCTATACGTGCATGCTAACTAACTCGATATGACGCGTGCACTGCTTGTCGCGAATTTAATTATCTCGCCATCTTGATGTTATTATGATATTATTAATATAACCATTAACCTGACATCTAAACAAGGTACCGCCATGCTTTATTTGTCTGGTGGAGACGAGCTAGTGTGAAATATGGCAGGGAGCTAGGGAAACAGGGACAAAGAGTGAGGCGGGATACGTACTGTATGTCGGGGAACCGTGCGTGTACGTGTATCTACATCTACAATATTGAATGGATATATTAATAAAATATACTTTATAGTGAATCTATTGATATTAATTTAGTATTATAAATTTTTATATTTTTATGTATAATCATGGTCAAACTTTAAAACTGTTGACTTTTGACTAATCCTTAGACGCCTTATATTTTGGGACGAAGGGAGTACAAGACATGTACGTGTAGAATTAGTGTACTACACCATATCATACATGTACTCATATTACATCTCTAATAATCTCCCTTAATCTAGACATCGGAGAGGTTTATATTAGGTTTAATAACACCTAGTTTGTTAGAACATAATATCTCCGTGAAGCCAACAACTATCTGATCTTTGCTGGAGAAATGACATCCAGTTGCTTGCTAGCAACCCGTTTTCGAACAAAATAAAAATCAATCTCAATATGCTTAGTGCGAGCATGAAAGACATGATTAGCAGATAGTAGGTGAAACTAAGATTATCACACCGTAGATATGGTTTCTCCTTGAGAGAAACTCCAAGTTCGCGAGCTTCAACCTAAATAAGTTCGTATTCTTCCTCTGTTCTGGAACAGGACACAATAGGTTGTTTTCTGGCACTCCAAGAAATAAGATTGGGACCAAAAATATAGCAAAACCTCTAGTAGAACATCTGTCATCTAGATTGTAACACCCCGGACTCTTCGTGCCCGGGCTGTCACTCCTGGCAGCTCAATAGGATCTCTAGACTAGCCCCACATACCAACACTAGTCTTTTCTGCACACTTTGTCCTCACTCGTGTGCACCCAGAATAGACTTCCCTGTCGGTCATCCATCCTCAAATTGTTTTAGGACAAACACACTTAACCTTAGAGTTCTTTTTAGACGAGCTTCCGGAAAAGAAGTTGCAACTTATTGGTATGGGTATCCTACTAATCCTATTAAGCCATGCACCAGGGTCTCACATAGATCACCTTCCTAGTCTGCATCTGAATAGGCACTAAGAAGAGTATAATTGGACATTTGAATGGTAAGACCAACATTGCTAGTGCCATGAATGTACCCCAAAATCCTTTTGACATTAGTCCAATGTGCAGTTGTAGGAAAGGAGAGATCAGGTCGAGTCAGTGTTAAATATTGAAGGAGCATGAAAATACTTATAGACCTTTTTTTTGAGGTGAAACAGTAGGGAATAATCCCCACTGCAATTTTTATTATATATGAGTATGTTCCAATGAGAAAATGATCTAAGGTAGATCATTACAGTTACATCTAACTCGTTCTATTCTGTAAAAAACTGAGATATTCTATTCTATCCCTAATCTAAATGCTGATTGAGCCAGGCTTTGAATTTCTCCTTGTATTTTCCTTTGATTCTGAATTATATTCATCTCATTTTTTGGTAGAAAATTGCTTTCCATCTATCAAATGTAACATCATATATAATAAACCTTATTAACAATGCTCCTATAGCGTGTACATCATCTGGACCTAGAGGGGAGCCATTAGTCATATTCAACGAGTCTGTACCTGATAGTGGCGTTGGACATGGTGTACAAGTATCATACCAACAAGAGTTAACATATTTGTAGAATATTTTTCCCAAGTCAACACCAAACCATCGGACTGGCTGTGGACCTCAAGGTCTAAGAAGAAATGAAGATCTCCATGATCCTTAAGTGCAAATTGTGAACTCAAACTATGAAGAAGGGCTGAGATGGCCGAATCAGAAGCACTTGTCACAGTAATATCGTCAACATGAATAAGGAAGAACATAGTGATACCTGACTTGTTATATAGAAATAATAAGGTATCAACCTTTGATAGAAGAAAACCAAGTGTGTACAGTTTTGAGCTGAGACGAGAGTACCAAGCTCGAGGAGCCTATTTGAGGGCATATAATGCTTTGTCAAGTTTGCAAACATAATTAGAGGTAGAGGAAGAATCAAAACCAGGTGGTTACTTCAAGTAAACCTCCTCTTCTACATCACCACGTAAAACATGTTCTTGACATCTAGCTACCATAAACCCCATCGTTTTGACATGAATATAGAGAGAACAAGCCTATTAGCAACACCCTTAACAACATGACTGAAGGTATGTTCATAATCTATGACTCTACCTCTACTTAAATCCTTTTTATACCTATCAACAGTACCATTAACATTTTTTTTGATGCGATAAACCCATTTGCAATCAATAATATTCTTGTTGGAACTAGATGGCACAAGATGCCAGGTGTTATTGGCAAGGATAGCATCATATTCTTGTCGCATAGCATTTTTCCAACTTGTGTCAGTGAGATCCTCAAAAATATTCTTAGGTTCACTCGTAGATGTCAGTAAGGCATACCTAGCAGTACCATGAGTATATATTTTTGGTTGTCTAATACCATTCTATAGGAAAGTCTGAATACCAACAACAGGGGGTGCAGATGAATTCGGCACAGATGATCCAGGGCAGAGGCATGCAACGGCATGCTGCCACTTCTATCACTCGTGAGGTGATCATGAGGTCATGATGGACCTGTTAGGGAGATGGGGACCGCGATGGCGACACGGGCTAGGGTAACATGGCGACCGTAGAGCCAGGCGACGCTATGTGACGCACAGGGGGTAGTTGGGCCACCGACGACAATGCACAAGCGGGATACGCTACTCCAACCAGGATTCGGGACATATTCGGTAGTGGAATCATCCTCGGGATCATTGTTGTCTCCCGTTGTCTTATTCTTCGACACGCCTACATCATTTGATATATTGTTTGCGTCATTTTCTTCAGAATTTTGACCAGGTTCTTAGACTAAATGTGTAGTAGGCTCTTTGACAAGGACCTATGGAGGATCAATATCATGAACAAGTTGCAAGTAGTGATCATTAGTATGCACACCCCTATCATTAGATGTTGAAGAGGGATTATCTGGTGGAAGAAGAATAATTTCTTCGCACAAACGATAACCATCATTTGGATGAAGAGAGGCAAAAGGAAAAATATTTTCAACAAACATAACATCACATGAGACAGAGACACGACCAATGGTCACTATTGAATATATATATATATATATTGCATAGTCTCTTTCCATCAGATCGGTCTTTCGAAATAGTTGGCTGGTGCATAAATCCTTTATGGTATCAGAGCCAAGAGATCGCCGGTTCGAGACCTTGCTAACGCAATTTTAAAAAGAAAAAGAAAAAAGATTATGCGACCTACACTGAACCACGCTAAGGACAAAAATAACCTAGACATGAGGGGAAGTGTTAAATATAAATATATTTCATAATCTCTTTACATCATATTGGTCTTGTAGGATAGTTGGCTAGTGCATAAATCCTCTAGTCACATCAAGATACTTGACTCTTTATGACGAGGTCTGATACGTCTAAAACGTATCTACTTTCCTGAATACTTTTGCTATTGTTTCTTCTCTAAACTTGTGTGATTTGGATGCAACTAACGCGGACTGACGTTGTTTTCAGCATAATTGCCTTGGTGTCTACTTTTTGTGCAGAAAATCAACTATCAGGAAAAATCCCAGAAAATATGCCAAAAATCCTATTTCACCAGAAGACTCCCGGAGCCATAATACGAGATGGAGGGGGGCAGGGCCCAGGCCAAACCACCTGGTCGCGCGGGCTAGGCCTGGCCGTTCTAGGGGGTGGTCTGGCCGCCCCAGACACCCCTTCAGTATCCCTCTTTGCATATAAGATGCCTTCTGACCTAAAAACTCAAGGGGTCGACGTTTTTCCAGAAGGAGTTCCGCTCCGCCGCCACCACCAGATTCCACGAAATAGCACCAGAAACTCCATTCTGGCACCCTGCCGGGACGGGAAATTGGAGGAGATCATCGCCATCATCATCACCATCGCTTCTCCATCGACCATCTATGTTTCCCCCATCTATGAGTGAGTAATCGTCCGCTGTAGGCTATGGGGATGGTAGAATGAGATCATTCATGTAATGGCATCAGATTGTTAGGGCATGGCGCCTAGTATCTTCTATTAGTGCTTTATGAATTTGGTGCGACTTGTTATGCTTAATGCTTGTCACTAGGGCCCGAGTGCCATGATTTCAGATCTGAACATGTTATTGATTCATTATGATAGTATTGTTTATGGTCTTACCTGCAAGTTGTGTAGACACGTTGTTGTCCGGAACCAATGGCCCCGAAGTGACAGAAATCGGGATAACCGGAGGGAATGGCTTTGATGTGAGGATCACATGTGTTCATGGAGTGTTAATGCTTGGCTCTGGTGCTCTATTAAAAGGAGCACCTTAATTGCTAGTAGTTCCCTTGCGGCCCCGCTGCAAACGGGCTGGCAGGACAAAAGATGTTGTGCAAGTTCTCATTGCGAGCACGTATGACTATATATGGAACACATGCCTAGGATTATCTAGTACTTGGATGCTTTATCTTATTTATCTGCAATTGCCCTATGTTCTGATTGCTATATGAATTGTCTTGTCCATGCAACGCCCGTCCAACCATCCCTATGCCTACCGCATTCGAATCCTACTGTTTGCTGCGATCGTTACTACTGTCTTTTCTTTACTAATGCTGTTACTTTATTATTGCTACTACATAACTATTGCTACTGATAAACTATGTGAGCAAGATTGTTTCCAGGTGCATCTGAATTGACAACTCAGTTGTTAAGGCTTATAAATATTCTTTGGCTCCCCTTATGTCGAATCAATAAATTGGGTTTCACTTCCCTCAAAAATACTGTGATACACCCCCTGTACTTGTGGGTCATCAAGACTATTTTCTGGCGCTGTTGCCGGGGAGCATAGCTTTATTTATCAAGTTCACTTGGATTCTCTATTATTCGCTGCTATCCATCCATCATGTGCAAGTCTCGTGATGGCAAGGTTCCTATTTTACCATCCACTACAAGAAGAGGTACGGTTCTGAACACCTCTGTTGCTCTTGATTCACCATCTGTTATGAGTAAGCTCGTTACACCACCACATACACATGCTACACACACTGCTACTACTGCTGAATCTGAAACTTCTGATACTTATGATGCTGCTTTTACTGTGCTTGATAAGAGTGGTTCATTAGGTCCTTTCCTAGATGCTATGATTGCTAGAACTATAGCTGGAAATACTGAAACTCCTAATGAAGACACTACTACACCTGTTAGTTCACCTGAGTCTAGTGAGAGCTATGATATTGAGGACGGTTATGTTGAGATGACCGATGAATTTATTAAAGAATGTAAAAACACCCATGATAGGAGCGCTGCTAAGAATCTCCTTGAGAGTCGTACTATTAGACCCAAATTGTCTCCTATTGCTAAATTTGCTGCTTCTCCTATAAACATTAAAGATAAAGATTATGATTTCTCTCTCGATCTATCTTACATAGCTATTGTTGAGAAAGAACATTTTTGTGGGACTAAGAATGAAAGTGCGGTAGCACATATGAATGAACTTTCTACCATGAGTGGATTGTTTTCTGATGATATTAAGATGCGTACTTACTTTGTTGCTAAGATTTTTCCCTTTTTCACTGAAAGGAGAAGCTAAAACTTGGTTTAGTAATTTACCTCCTGAATCTATTGATAGCCCTGATTGCTTGATTAGTACTTTCCTGCAGAAATATTTTCCTCCAAGTGCTAGACATGCTATTTTGTAGGAACTTTTTGATTTTAAACAGGGAGAGAAAGAGATATTGCCTGAATCATGGGCAAGGTTTTGTGCTTTGATTCATGCACATGCTGGAAGTGATGGGTTCATAGCATGGAAAACAAAAAATTTCTACCGCAAGAACGAACAAAACCCAGATCTAATCTAGATAAAAGCCAAGATCTAATCTATTAGACATGTGCAATGAGATAGATCTGTACTAACCCTCGTAGATCCGAAAGCGTTACGAGATTAGATCTCGGGGTTGATGTAGTCGATCACTTGCCGATCTCAAGATCGTGTGGACGATCCTTCCGTGGCAAGCGTTCGGCAGCGCTTCCATGATCGATCACCGTGAGTCGAAGAAGACCTTCCTCTCCCCGTTCCAGCAAGCAGCGGAGGTAGTAGATCTTCTCCACGGAATCCCAGCAACACGACGGTGTGGTGGTGGTGGTGGAGTAGAGAATTCTGCAGGGCTTCGCCTAAGCCGATGCAGAGCGAAGGAGGAGGAGAGAGGCGGCGGCTAGGGTTTGTTATGGGAGAGTGCAAGGGGGTGGCGCCCCTCCCCTCTATTTAAAGGAGGGAGGCGCGCCATGGGAGGGGGAGTCCTAGTAGGACTCCCCTCCTGGCCGTGATTGGGAAGGGGAGAGTCCTCCTCCCCCACGAATCCGTGTCTTGCCCCACAAAGACTCCTTGATTCTTTCTTGGTTTTCAAGCAAACTCCAAGAAATCTTCTAGAACCTTCCAGAACATTCCGAAACCTTCTAGAATCTCCATACAAACACTCCGGAACATTTCCTAACTTAGAAAATGATCCCCAATATATGAATATCATTCTCCGGACAATTCCGGATCTCCTCGTGATGTCCCGGATCCAATCCGAGACTCCGAACAACATTCGGTCTCCAACGCATATTCCATATCTACTTAAAACAAACTTCGAACCTTAAGTGTGTTACCCTACGGTTCGTGAATATGCAGACATGATGAAGACACCTCTCCGATCAATAACCATCAGCGGGATCTGGAGATCCATAATGGCTCCCACATACTCAACGATGACTTCGTGATCGATAGAACCATTAACATACGAAACGAATTCCCTTTGTCATGCGATATTCTACTTATCCGAGGTTTGATCGTCGGTATCTCCATACCTAGTTCTAACTCGTTACTGATAAGTACTCTTTACTCGTTCCATGTTATGTCATCCCTTGTGACCTAGTCACATGCTTGCAAGCTAACTAGATGACATTCCACCGAGAGGGCCCAGAGTATATCTATCCGTCATATGGATGGACAAATCCCAATCTTGGTCCATGCGCTTCAACACATACTTTCAGAATACCCAATGACACCTTTATAACCACCCAGTTACGAAGCGGTGCTTGATGTCATCAAAATACCCATCCGGTGATGGTGATTAACATGACCTCATGGCCGAATGATTAGGTTACTATGCATTTGAAAGCTTACAGCAATACGAACTTAATGACTTGATCTTATGCTACGCTTACTATGGGTGTGTGTCCATCACATCATTCTCCTAATGATATAACCTTGTTATTAATGACATCCAATGTCCATGATCAGGAAACCATGATCATCATTTAATCAACAAGCTAGTTCCACAAGAGGCTTACTAGGGACTCTTTTATGTTTACAAAACACACATGTATCAGTGTTTCCTTATAATACAATTATAGCATGAGATGTAAACATTCATCATAAACACAAAGATATAATAATAACCACTTTTATTATTGCCTCTTGGGCATATCTCCAACAGGAAGTCCATTACCTAAGAATGAGCTTCTTGATATATTTTATAATGGACTAACTGAAGAATCTAGGACATACCTAGATAGTTGTGTTGATTGTGTTTTAAGGAATAGGACTCCCAAAGAAGCTGAGGAATTAATGGCTAAAATAAGCAAGAACTATGAAGATTAGACTCCTCCTGAACCAGCTATACCTGAAGTAATCCTATCTGAACCAGCTATACCTAAAGTAATTATAGCCGCACCAACTATTCCTGTGCCTATTCCAACATCAAAGAAGAGGGGAGTTATTAAATTAAATGATAAAGTGATGAAGGAAGCTAAGAAATGTCTTAAGAAGAAGGGAATTAAAGCTGCAGATGTCAAGAATTTACCTCCTATAGAAGAACTATGTAAGCCTATCCCCTACTCATCCACTATTGAGGTACACTCTCTCCAACACTTTGATGAAGGTGATATCCCTTACTCTAAACCTCCTGATTAATTCTTAGAAGAATTCGATATCTTTATTGCTAAGAAGGATAATTTTAATAAAAGGGTGCAAAATCATCTAATGGAAAACACTAGAGCTATTGTTGAGTTAAAAGATATTGTGGAAAGAACCTCTAATGATGTTAAAATGATTGTTAAACACTTTCAAATGGTTCAAACTCAAATAGATCAACTCATTAAAGTGCAAAAAGACTTGCTAGTTAATGCTGCTAAAGAAAATCATGCTTATGAAATTAGAACTAAAAGAATCAAGCAGGATTCTCAACAAGCTGAAAATAGTGGTTCTACTCGTAAGAAAAGGAAAAAAGAAACATAAAACTATTGTAGAACCCTCTGAACCTGCTATAGATCCTAATAGTATATCTGTCTCTGATGCTAAAACTAAAAGTGGTAATGAAGAAAATGATGTTCCTAATGAAGAAAAAGTTGAAGAAGAACCTGAAAAGCACACTAAGAATACTAAATACACTAAAGAAGATTTTATTGCTAAGAAACATGGTAGTGAAAGAGAGCCTTGGGTCCAAAAAACTATGCTTTTCCCTGATAAGAAACACAAGTCAAAGGAATATGAACACTATAATAAGTTTTGTGAGTGGATGAAACCTTTATTCTTGCAAATTCCTTTGACTGATGCTATTAAATTGCCTCCTTACTCAAAGTATATGAAGGATATTATCTCGAATAAAAGGAAGATCCCTAATGAAGAAATTTCTACTTTGCTTGCCAATTATTCCTTTAATGGTAAGGTTCCTAAGAAACTTGGAGACCTAGGGATTCCAACTATCCCTTGCTCTATTAAAAATAGTTATGTTAGAACTGATTTGTGTGATTTGGGAGCTGGAGTTAGTGTTATGCCTTTCTTTCTCTATAAGAGACTTCATCTAGAAAAATTAATACCAACTGATATATCTTTGCAAATGGTTGATAAATCTACCACTATCCCTGTTGGTATATGTGAGGATGTACCTGTTCAAGTGGCTCATAATTGCTTGATATTAACTGATTTTGTTGTGCTTGAAATGCCTGAAGATGATAATATGTCTATTATTCTTGGGAGAACTTTTCTTAATACTGCAGGAGCTGTTATTAATTGTAATCAAGGAAAGGTGACTTTCAATGTTAATGACAAGGAACATACTGTCTATTTCCCCAAGAAGATTGATAGGACTTATGGTTTAAATTCAATTGAACATGTTGAGGGCATTCAAGTTGGAGAAATATATTGTCCCATACCAAGAGAAAAATTTGAAACCATTATGATTGAGACCATTGCTATCAAACTTGAGGTAACATAATCATTAGTGGAATACAAAGTTTTGTTTCATATAAAAAAAATTGGTAACAAGACCTGGTCAAACTTGTTAACAAAAGGATTTCATTGAACAAAACAATGTTTTCACCGTGATTATCTCCGCTTACTTTTATTCTATCCATTTTAGTTTTTGCTTTCGTTTAGTTTTCTTTTCTGTTGTTAGTTTCTTGCATGTTAGAGTGTCTTAGAACGTCTGTAGTTCTAAGCCTTGTTTTGTCATTGCATCTTTTGATGGGTTCGTAGCATGGAAAACAAAAAATTTCTACCGCAAGAACGAACAAAACCCAGATGTAATCTAGATAAAAGCCAAGATCTAATCTATTAGACATGTGCAACGAGATACATCTGTACTAACCCTTGTAGATCCGAAAGCCTTGTGCGAGATCGGATCTTGTGGTTGATGTAGACGATCACTTGCCAATCTCAAGATCGAGTAGACGATCCTTCCGACGCCGCGTTCCGGCAGCGCATCCGCAGTCGGTCACACGTGCGGAGTCGAAGCAGACCTTCCTCTCCCTATTCCAGCGAGCAGCGGAGGTAGTAGATCTCTCCACGGAATCCCAGCAGCATGACGGCGTGGTGGTGGTGGTGGAGTAGAGAATTCTGCAGGGCTTCGCCTAAGCCAGAGCAGATGGAAGGAGGAGGAGAGAGGCGGCTAGGGTTTGGAGTGGGAGGGGCAAGGGGGTGGCGCCTCCACCCCTCTATATATAGAGGGAGGGGTGCGGCCTAGGGTTCCCACCCCTAGGCCCACCTCCTAGGGCCGGCGCACAAGGAAGCTTGGGGGGAGAGTCCTTCCCCCCCAAGTTTCTCTTACTTACCCTCCAAGTTTCCCTTTATCCTTTCTTGGTTTTCAAGTAAACTCCAAAAACTCTTCTAGAACCTTCCGGAACATTCCGAAACCTTCTAGAATCCCCATATAAACACTCCGGAACATTTCCTAATTTAGAAAACGATCCCCATTATATGAATCTTATTCCCCGGACAATTTCGGATCTCCTCGTGATGTCCCGGATCCATTCCGAGACTCCGAACAACATTCGGTCTCCAACGCACATCCCATATCTACTTAAAACAACTTCGAACCTTAAGTGTGTCACCCTACGGTTCGTGAATATGTAGACATGATGGAGACACCTCTCCGATCAATAATCATCAGCGGGATCTGGAGATCCATAACGGCTCCCACATACTCAACGATGACTTCGTGATCGATAGAACCATTAACATATGAAACCAATTCCCTTTGTCACGCGATATTCTACTTATCCGAGGTTTGATCGCCGGTATCTCCATACCTAGTTCTACCTCGTTACTGATAAGTACTCTTTACTCGTTCCATGTTATGTCATCCCTTGTGACCCAGTCACATGCTTGCAAGCTAACTAGATGACATTCCACCGAGAGGGCCCAGAGCATATCTATCTGTCATATGGATGGACAAATCCCAATCTTGGTCCATGCGCTTCAACACATACTTTCAATATACCCAATGACACCTTTATAACCACCCAGTTATGAAGCGGTGTTTGATGTCATCAAAGTACCCATCCGGTGATGGTGATTAACATAACCTCATGGTCGAAGGATTAGGTTACTATGCATTTGAAAGCTTGTAGCAATACGAACTAAATGACTTGATCTTATGCTACACTTACTATGGGTGTGTGTCCATCACATCATTCTCCTAATGATATGACCTTGTTATTAATGGCATCCAATGTTCATGATCAGGAAACCATGATCATCTATTAATCAACAAGCTAGTTCAACAAGAGGCTTACCAATGACTCTTTTATGTTTACAAAACACAAAAGTATTAGTGTTTCCTAATAATACAATTATAGCATGGGATGTAAACATTAATCATAAACACAAAGATATAATAATAACCACTTTTATTATTGCCTCTTGGGCATATCTCCAACAGTCTCCCACTTGCACTAGAGTCAATAATCTAGATTACATGGTAATATACCTAACACCCATGGCGTTCTGGTGTTGGTCATGCTTTGCTCTAGGGAGAGGTTTAGTCAACGGATCTGCCACATTCAGATCAGTGTGTACTTTGCAAATCTTTATGTCACCATCTCGGACATACTCGCGAATAGCATGGAAACGTAGCTTGATGTGCTTCAGCTTGCTATGTGACCTTGGCTCCTGTGCATTAGCTATGGCACCTGTGTTGTCACAGTAGATGGCCATCGGGTCCAACGCACTAGGAACCACGCCAAGTTCAGTAATGAACTCCTTCATCCATATGGCTTCTTGTGCATCCTCCGAAGCAGCTATGTATTCCGATTCAGTTGAAGATTTCGCCACAACGCTTTGCTTGGCAATCCTCCAGCTCACTGCAGCACCATTCAAAATAAATACGTATCCAGACTATGACTTCGAGTCATCTGGATCGGTGTTCCAACTAGCATCAGTGTAACTGTTTACAACAAGCTGTTCATCACCTCCATAAGAAAGAACCATATCCTTAGTCCTATTTAGGTACTTTAGGATATTCTTGACCGCTGTCTCGTGCTCCATTCCAGGATCACTTTGATATCTGCTAGTCAAACTAACAGCATGTGCTATATCCGGTCTTAGCTGATATGGCATACATGATAGAACCTATGGCCGAGGCATAGGGAATATTATTCATCTTCTCTCTATCTTCTGCCATAGCTGGACTTTGAGTCTTACTCAAGGTCTTACCTGACAACATGGGCACGAACCCTTTCTTGCTCTCTTCCATTCTAAACTTCTTTAGAACTTTGTCCAAGTATGTACTTTGTGAAAGCGCTATTAGGCGTCTTGATCTATCTCTATAAATCTTGATGCCTACAATATATGCCGCTTCGCCAAGATCCTTCATTGAAAAACTATTATTCAAATAGGCTTTGACACTATTAAGAAGTTCTATATCATTCCCAATCAACAATATGTCATCTACATATAGTACTAGGAATGCTACAGAGATCCCACTCACTTTCTTGTAAATACAAGCTTCTCCATAAGTTTGTATAAATCCAAAGTTTTTGATTACTTTATCAAAACGTTGATTCCAACTCCGGGATGCTTGCTTCAGTCCATAAATGGAGCGCTGAAGTTTGCATACCTTGTCAGCATCTTTAGGATCGACAAAACCCTTGGGTTGTACCATATACAACTCTTCCTCAATGTCACCATTAAGGAACGCCGTTTTGACATCCATCTGCCAAATCTCATAATCGAAATATGTAGCAATTGCTAACAAAATCCTCACAGACTTTAGCTTCGCTACTGGTGAGAAAGTCTCATCGTAGTCAACTCCTTGAATTTGTCGGAACCCTTTCGCGACAAGTCGAGCTTTATAGACGGTAACATTACCATCAGCATCTGTTTTTCTTTTGAAAATCCATTTGTTCTCGACAGCCTTACGGCCATCCGGTAAGTCCACCAAAGTCCATACTTGGTTTTCGTACATGGATCCCATTTCGGATTTCATGGCTTCTAGCCATTTGTCGGAATCTGGGCTGACCATAGCTTCTTCATACATCGCAGGGTCATCAGTGTTGTCCACCAACATGACGTTCAAGGCAGGGTCATACCAATCAGGAGTGGTACGGACCCTCGTTGACCTGCGAGGTTCAGAAGCAGCTTTGTTCGAAGTTTCATGATCACCATCATTAGCTTCCTCTCCAATTGGTGCAGGTGGCACAAAAACATCTTCCGGTGCTGCGCTACTCTCAACTCCGAGAGAAGGTTCAATAACCTCGTCAAGTTCTACTTTCCTTCCAGTCACTTCCTTCAAAAGAAACTCCTTCTCAAGAAAGGATCCATTCTTGGCAACGAAAACTTTGCCTTTGGATCTATGATAGAAGGTATAGCCAATTGTTTCTTTAGGGTATCCTATGAAGACGCATTTCTCCGCTTTGGGTTCAAGCTTATCAGGTTATAACTTCTTTACATATGCTTTGCAACCCCAAACTTTAAGGAACGATAACTTAGGTTTCTTACCAAACCACAATTCGTACGGTGTCGTTTCAACGGATTTAGATGGTGCCCTATTTAAAGTGAATGCGGCTATCTCTAATGCATAGCCCCAAAACGATAGCGGTAAATCTGTAAGAGACATCATAGACCGAACCATATCTAAGAGAGTTCGATTATGACGTTCGGACACACCATTACGCTGTGGTGTTCCCGGCGGTGTCAACTGCAAAAGTATTCCACATTTCTTTAAATGCATGCCAAACTCATAACTTAGATATTCACCTCCGCGGTCAGAATGCAGAAACTTAATCTTCTTGTTACGATGATTTTCCACTTCACTTTGAAATTCCTTAAACTTCTTGAAAGTTTCGGACTTATGTTTCATAAAGTAGACATACCCATATCTACTTAAGTCATCCGTGAAAGTGAGAACATAACGATATCCACCACGCGATGCTACACTCATTGGACCGCACACATCGGTATGTTCCAATAAGTCTGTAGCTCGCTCCATTATTCCAGAGAATGGAGTCTTAGTCATTTTACCCATTAGACATGCTTCGCATCTTTCAAGTGATTCAAGAAGTCCATCAGAATGGAGCTTCTTCATACGCCTCACTCCAATGTGATCAAGACGACAGTGCCACATGTATGTAGAATTATCATACAATTTTGTTCGTTTAGCATCTATGTTGTGAACATGTGTATCACTACTATCGAGATTCAGTAAGAATAAACCATTCATTTCAGGTGCATTACCATAAAAGATATTACTCATATAAATCGAACAACCTTTATTCTCAGACTTAAAAGAGTAACCGTCTCGCAATAAACAAGATCCATATATAATGTTCATGCTTAACGCAGGCACCAAATAACAATTATTCAAATTTAAAACTAATCCCGAAGGTAGATGCAGAGGGAGCGTGCCGACGGCGATCACACCAACCTTGGAGCCATTTCCAACGCTAATCATCACCTCGTCTCTCGCCAGTCTTCGCTTATTCCGCATATCCTGTTTCGAGTTACAAATATGAGCAACCGAACCAGTATCAAATACACAGGCACTACTACGATTACTAGTAAGATACACATCAATAACATGTATATCGAATATACCTTTCTTCTTGATGTTGCCGTTCTTCATATCGAATATACCTTTCTTATTGATGTTGCCGTTCTTCAGATCGAATATACAAATCAACAAGTTAGTTCAACAAGAGGCTTACCAGGGACTCTTTTATGTTTACAAAACACACAAGTATTAGTGTTTCCTAATAATACAATTATAGCATGGGATGTAAACATTCATCATAAACACAAAGATATAATAATAACCACTTTTATTATTGCCTCTTGGGCATATCTCCAACATCTTTTCCAAAAATTCTTTTTCTGTCAAAAAATCATTCATCTATACCTGAAAATTGCCCAAAAATAAAGTGTCTCGAAAAATTCCAAAAAATTCATATTAAATTTTTACGTGAAAAAAGGGGTAGGGGAGTGCCTGGAAGGTATCAGGGGGACCCACCAGGCAGGCACACCACCTGGTGGCGCGGCCTGCCCTGGGTGGCGCCATGCCATGGTGTGGGCCACCCCTCGCCCTCCACTCACTCTCTCACTTTCCACTTTCTTCTCTCTCCCGAGAAAACTCTAGTCCATTGCTCAAAATCGCGTTCTTGCTGTGCTTGCCCTCGATTTTTCGATCTCCTTGCTCAGCCCATCTTTGCTGCTGAAATTTGGAGCATTTGTTCTCCGGTATGTGACTCCTCCGCTTGTCCAAGTAGATTTGTGTTTAGTGGATTATATTTTTAGTATTTTACTGTTGTAGGTGACATGGTATGAGAGCTTGTAAGATTGTTTGATGCTTAGAGATATAGTTTTGATGCATGTTTAGGCCTCTTACAAGTCCCTATGAGTAGTGCCCTTCATTATATTCACGTTGCAATCACTTGTTTAATAGGTGTTTAAATTTCAGAATAGAAGATGAATGAGCATCAACTAAACCAACATGAACTATGGGTGCCTAAGGTCATGAAGGTTCACCGGGAGGAGGAAGTTTTTCCTTCCATTTACCCATGCTCTGAATTCATGAGAGCTGCAGGAATTCTCCAGGATTTCCACACTTTGGTTTCTAATGCAGGGCTGGAGCACTTTTTGGAATATGAACCTTGTCAATTTGTGAAGCTAACCATGTCTGTGGTGCAGGACTTTCAATTTAGTTACTCTTTGCCTAACCCCATGGTCCACTACAAAATTTAAAATATTGCTGTCGACCTTTCTCTCGATGACTTTTGTGCAGCTATTAAGGTACCTCAGTGGGGATCATGTAGAAGGATTAAAGAGCGACCCGCACCACTCATGGATTTATACGCAGAAATTTGCCAAGGGAGCAGCTTTTCAAAAGAGAGTGGAAAAATCCGTAACATTCATGTCCCCTCTATTCGCTACTTTGCTTACTTTATTGCCAAGTGTGTTCTTGCTAGGAAAACTACCAATAAGTTATCTTCGTATGATCTAGCATTCATCTTTGCTGGTCTTAAACGAGATAGGACTTATAACTTGGGTGCTTTGATAGCTTTTCGTCTTGCTGCTAACCGTGAGAAAGGTGGAATTTGTGGAGGCCTCATTGCTTCTCGTTTATTAGCGTTGCATGGTTTAGTGCCTCATCATCTAGACCTACAGTTTCCCATAGAAAGGCTTGACCTTAATTCCATGATACAGCATAAATTTGCTTCTTGGGCTAATTTGAGTGAGCTGTCTTATGAAATAAACTTTCTCAAAGCTGGTTGGAGAAAGAGCAAGTCCGAGCGTTTTGTTCTTTTGCCTGCACATGTTTTGTTTAACCTTGATAACAGGGTAGGGTGGTCTCTCACGGAGGAGGAGTTTGATACGTACTTGGGAGAGCTCTCCCAACAGGAGCAGGATACTAGAAGGGAGGTCACAGATGATTCGGCCCAGCCGTCGAATGAGGGGGAGTATTCATATCAGCAGCCTATCTACGATTGGGGAGCTTCTTCTTCCTCCCAAGGGCCCAACTACGATCATTCTTATCATGACCCGCCTGCTTCGAATCCTTACTCATACCTACATTGACACCCACTTAGGCAAAAAGCCTAAGCTTGGGGGGAGGTACGCCGACATCGCACTCATCTCCATATCATTTTGCGTCAGTACTTTGTATATTCATGTTTCGTTCTCTTTTTAGTTTTTGTTCTTTCTTTGCTTTTGCTTTCTAAAACACAAAAAGACCAAAAATATTTCTGTTGTTTCTCTATGGTTTGCGTCTTTTCCTTTTGCCTTGGTTGGTTTTTCCCTTTTTGCTTTGTTTGAACTATTCGAAAAACCCAAAAAGATTTTGCTTTGCTTGTTCTTCCTTTTTGGTTCTTCTTTTAAAAATCGAAAACACCAAAAATATTTGCTGTTCTTCTTTGGTTTTGTGAGTTTGTTGCAGGGTTCAATAGTCCTTAGTGGGATTTGGTTTCATATTATTATTCAAGCCACACAAGTGAAGGGCAATAATGAGGATTAATGACAACTTGAGGTGTGGTAAGAGGCTGGTAACGAACTCTATTTGTTTTCATTTTTTGTACATATACTCATCATTGTGGGCATGCTTAGCCTGTTCGTGTAGGGTGTATGTTATTTATGGATGCTTAGTAGTTCTTGCTTTCATATGGTTAGTTCCAACTTGCTAATAGTTTGTAGCATGTCTTATAAATGTTTTCTTGCATTACTCTATTCATAACTTGGTATGACACCATGGTATCCTCCTATGAATGTTTCATTTGAATTGACTTGGCACATGCTCACGCATGCATATGACTGAAATAATCAGTTAAGCCTCGATGAATTATTTTTCCTTGAGGGTCTTGAATCACTTTCATGCCATGATTAGTCCTGTTTTGTTGCAAGCATGATTATGACAGCTATTGCTCTCTCGTTTGTCGCTCCCTTACTATTTCTAGCCTTCACTTTCACTAAGTATGTTTTACTCATGTTTCCAACTCCCTAAAACCAAATATTGCCAAAGTGTCCACCATATCTACCTATCAGCATCATTCGCTATTTCCGTGCATATTCAATATGCCTTGTTTTCTTTTGAATAAAATGTTTGCTTGTTATGAGAAAGTTAGTTAGTAAAGCTCTCATGAACTTGATGACACACTTTATTTTCTGCACTTAATAAACCTGAACCATTGTGACTGTCCATGAAAGTTATATGCTTGCAAATTATAGGTCAGATTAGCAACACGTGATGTCACGGGGAATGCTTTCAACACCTGTAAATATATACCTAGTTGATACCATACTCTTTTGTTTGCGGATGTCGTCGGTGTGAAATAAAAGGGGAGCTTGTAAGTCCATGGAGTTATGTATGTGTGTTAGAAAAACGCCTGGGCTGCCGGTCTAATCCATGCTGTCATGGTGGAAACCTGCAGCGTAACCATAATGATATCAATGAAGCATTCTTCTTATAAAAAAAAGAGAGATAGCTATTGAGAAAAAGAAAAAAAGAGATTTGACAAAAGAGGAAAGAGAGAAAAAAGCACCATTTTCCCATGGTAAATAAGAAGATTGCTGAGATACTCATTGTTTGCTTGCCTTGTCATTTTGATATGGGATTATTCCGTATCATCGGGCATAGGGTACCCCGTTGGCAGTTCTCTATGATACGCACGTACTTACGATGACAAGAACTTACCGGTAACTAAAGTTGAGTAGCATGAGGAGCGGCCCTCGTACTCAAGAGACATGGGATTTCCAGTTTATAGTCTGTCAAGCATATAACTCAGATTGGACCTCACTTTCACCTTAACCATATTAAAGATGCTTATGATAGGGGCAATGAGATCTCAAAGCTAATGAGTACCATACTTTCAACATTTGGAAGCCTTTCAAACTTTTCAAAACCTTTTTCATTTCCTTGTTGAGTCTCCACTTATTCTATGAGCACCTTCTTGAGAGCATAGTTGTCATTCTTAGTGTAATGTGCTTGTCTCAAAACTTGATTATTTGTGTTATGACTTTGATGCTTGTATCTTTGATATCTTTACTTCTAGTCTTCACCTGAACTTTAGAGGTGCCTTAGCATTCATAATCAAAGGCAAGCGAGATACCACTCTTTCATACCTTGTTATGAGCATTGTAATGTTGCTTATCTTTATGTTTCATGCTATTTATTATTTTTGAGTTGGAATCTCTTCATAGCTTCCAATGCCTATTAAGTAAACTTAGTTGCATACTCCTTATTATGAATTGTCTAAGTAGTTGATCACATGCTGAGAATATATACATCATATGAAGCAAATGTGTTCGTGAATGGTCTTTTATCGCACTCAGTTTTCAACTGAATTGCTTGAGGACAAGCAATAAGCTAAGCTTTGGGGAGTTGATACGTCCAAAACGTATCTACTTTCCCGAACACTTTTGCTATTGTTTCTCCTCTAAACTTGTGTGATTTGGATGCAACTAACACGGACTAACGTTGTTTTCAGCAGAATTGCCTTGGTGTCTACATTTTGTGCAGAAAATCAACTATCAGGAAAAATCCTAGAAAATATGCCAAAAATCCTATTTCACCAAAAGACTCCTAGAGCCAGAATACGAGATGGAGGGGGGCTGGGCCCAGGCCACACCACCTGGCCACGCGGGCTAGACCTGGCCGCGCTAGGGGATGGTCTGGCCGCCCAGACACCCCCTCGGTCTCCCTCTTCGCCTATAAGATGCCTTCTGACCTAAAAACTCAGGGGGGTTCGACATTTTTCTAGAAGGAGTTCTGCTCCGCCGCCACCACCAGATTCCACGAAACAGCACTAGAAACTCCATTCTGGCACCCTGCCGGGACGGGGAATTGGAGGAGATCATCGCCATCATCATCACCATCGGTTCTCCATCGACCATCCATGTTTCCCCCATCTATGAGTGAGTAATCCCCCGATGTAGGCTATGGGGATGGTAGGGATTGGATGAGATCGTTCATGTAATGGCATCAGAGTGTTAGGGCATGGTGCCTAGTATCTTTTATTAGTGCTTTATGTCTTTGTTGCGACTTGTTATGCTTAATGCTTGTCACCAGGGCCCGAGTGCCATGATTTTAGATCTGAACATGTTATTGATTCATTATGATAGTATTGTTTATGGTCTTACCTGCAAGTTGTGTACACACATTGTTGTCCGGAATCAACGGCCCCGAAGTGACAGAAATCGGGATAACCGGAGGGAATGGCTTTGATGTGAGGATCACATTTGTTCACGGAGTGTTAATACTTTGCTCCGGTTCTCTATTAAAAGGAGTACCTTAATTGCCAGTAGTTCTCTTGAGGCTCCGCTGCAAACGGGCTGGCAGGACAAAAGATGTTGTGCAAGTTCTCATTGCGAGCACGTATGACTATATATGGAACACATGCCTAGAATTATCTAGTACTTGGATGCTTTATTTTATTTATCTGCAATTTCCCTATGTTCTAATTGCTATGTGAATTGTCTTGTCCATGCAATGCCCGTCCATCCATCCCTATGTCTGCCGCATTCGAATCCTACTGTTTGCTGCGATCGTTACTACTATCTTTACTTTACTACTGCTATTACTTTATTATTGCTACTACAAAACTGTTGCTACTGATAAACTACTGTGAGTAAGATTGTTTCCAGGTGCAACTGAATTGACAACTCAGTTGTTAAGGCTTATAAATATTCTTTGGCTCCCCTTGTCTCGAATCAATAAATTGGGTTTCACTTCCCTCGAAAATACTGCGATACACCCCCTATACTTGTGGGTCATCAAGGTCTATAGCCTATAAAAACACAATGTTTGGAATGGAAAGAGAGCTTGTGTTTGTTATATGGACGTAAGTTGGGCGGCGGGAGTCTCCAAATTGAGAACCTTTGTTGGAAGCAAATTAATGAGAAAATTGGCGGTAATAAAGGCATCATCCTAGAATTGTAAAGACGTGGAAGCATTTAAGGCAAGACCAACTTCAACAATGTGACGGTGTTTATCCTTAGCAAAGCCATTTTTTTATGAGCATGGGGACATGAAATATTATGAACGATGCCTACTCGTTGAATAATCCATTTAAATTTTCAAATTCACCACCCCAATCAGTTTGCATGGTAAGAATCTTTCTACCAAATTGGCGCTCAACATATTGTTGGAAGTCAAGAAAAATTTGATACACATCAGAATGTTCCTTAAGCAAATAAATCCAAGTAAATTTGCTAAAATAATCAATGAAGCTTACATAATATGCATGTTTGCCTAGAGAGAGGAGTTGGATCCCATACATCAGAAAATATCTGTTCCAAGGGAACTTTAGAAACACTAGTGGATACAAGATAGGGTAGATGGTGACTCTTGGCCTGCTGGCATGGATCACATATGTAAGAATTTATTCCCAGGGAATATGAGAGCTTATTCTTCCTAAGAACTTGCTGAAAAATAAAGGATGAAGGATGCCATAGACGATGATGCCACGTAGAGGATGAAGGCTTGATGGTGAAAACAGCATGCTTGGATGACCCTGATAAGACATGAACTAGATGAAATAAACCACCATGACACGTGCCTCTAAACACAGTGTGCTTCGTTGCCCGGTCCTTAATCAAGAAAAAGAAGGGGTAAATTTCAGTTAAGGCATTGTTATCTAGAGCAAATTTATGTGTGTAGAGAGCAAGTTCATGGAGGAAGCAGGAACATGAAGGATTTTTTTAAGTTCTAAAGAACAATCCAGGGTGTGCAAAACCGAATGACCAATAATAGAAATTTCCATACCTTATCCACTAGCATTGGGACCTTGACCACGCCCTTGATTATTTTCATGAACTTGAAGCTTGTTGAGTTGTCCAGTGGTGTGGTATGTGGCTCTAGTGTCCATGTACCAATTTGTGTCTATCCCATAAGGGCCCTTGTTTTCCTTTGGTGTGTCATCATCATCATCACCATAATGCCACCAACATTCATTGGAGGGGTGTCCTTCCTTTTTGCAAATCTGACAGTATACTCCTTGCTGCCATAGTGACGCAACGCGACCACGATCCTTTTGCCCCCTTCTAACGGTGCCCCTGTGGTTAGGGCTAGGCATGATCCTGATGCGGTGTCGGAGCATATGCAGTGGTGGTTGTAGCATCAGCTACTTGGTTTCTTCTATATAAAGCTACTTCTACATAATAATTATTGCATTATCATAATATCATGCTTATTTCACCATGCCACCTTGCATTTGAGCATCATATCAAACCCCTTTTCATTTGGTTCTTATCCCATATGTATTTGTATCATTAATTCTATTGACTCTTGATATATTGTATCTGGTTCTTGATAAATTGCTTGATGCCCAAGTTGAGTTAGGGGCATATGTTTTACAACTCCACCTCCTTTCTTTGTCACCATCTTATAATTCCACCATCCAAACTATATATGAGCATTTACTTTTCTTTTGGTGTTATATCTAGCTCATATGTATTAAGATGGATCCACTTATATTTCTACATGCTCCCATATATAATCTATGTTTTTTTTCACAATATTAACTATATGGAGCCACATGTCCACCTTTGCATTGCTATGTGAGTGGGAATGTTATTAATTATTTTATATGGCTTGTATTTGAGAATGTGATCATGTATGAATGTATGTTTGGGCTATATGATCACCTTGTGGAACTCCCACACTAGCATGTCCAAATTATATTCTTAAGTGATTATATTCCTTACACTCCATATGGATAGCAAGCTCCCTTTCTTTGGCATGGCTTTGTTCAAATTTGAATACATGGATGGAAGCATATATGCCCATATGGAATTATGTTGTTTTTACAACTAAAATTTGGCATCTATTACACGTGCATGGCCCATGCAATCCTCACCACCTTCCATCTCTTGGAAATCTTTTAAATTGGAGCAAGATGTTTCTAATTCATGCAAGATGTTTCTAATTCAAATAAATCCAATGTTCCTTTGTATTTCCTTCCCTCCCTTGTTTTTTCCAACTCTTCATGAGTTCATGCATGCAACCTTCCTTCTCTCATGTTACATCCCTAGTGATTCCTTGCTTTGGTTTTAAATGGTTATGTCTTGGTTTGAATTCAAACCTAAATGAATAAATATGTTGTTTTGGGAAATCCTAATCTACTCCACCTCATCTCCCTAATCTCTCACCTAAACCATCTATCCAATCTACCTATCTACCCCTCTCTTGTCGTGGACATTCCATGGCCATGTGGCCACCTCTCACTTTTCCATCTTCCTCTTTCTTGCTTTGCAAGAAGAAGTCCAGTACCCATCGAGTTGGCCACCCCATATGGTCCCCTCCCTTCCCTCTCTAGGCATTAAGTCAAGGAAGAGGGAAGAGAAAACCTAGCCTCCCCTCTCTCTACCTTTTGCAAAGGACAAACATCCCATGTGCCATCCCCTCTCCTCCTTATCTACAACCACCAAGGCAGTCCTGACATGTTTTTCTAAATTAAAAAAATAAAACTAGAATATGAATATATATCCAATATATTTATAACTTTTAAATGAATTTGAATTTGAATATAAACTTAATATGAAATATAATTCATTTTTGGATATGAATTCAAAACTATATTCCAATTTGACCAGAGTCAACTCTAACTAGTCAATCCTTTGACTTTTGACCCTATTCTAATTATTTTGCATTTAAAAATTGTTTTAAATTCATAATTCCAAATATTACAAATGATATACTCCCTTCGACCCAAATTAGTTGACTTCCTTTTGCCTAGATTCGGACGTATCTAACACTAAAACAAGTCTAGATATATTCGAATCTAGATAAATCTAAGTCAACTAACTTGGATCGAAGGGAGTATGTTTTCTGATCAGAAAAATGCCAGGAATATGAATATGCTATTTAAAATATTTTCTGTGCAATTAAATTTTTTGAATTAATAAACGCCATTAATATGCCTTATATTAATAAATTCACAATATTATTTCCATAATTCCAAATTCGACAAATAATATGTCTAAATCGATCAACACAATGAGCCCATTCTAACTGTGCATTCCATGATATGGATTGAATCTTGCATCATATAAATATTACAAAAACAACAAGTATTATGGGGCTAAAACATGCCTAAATAAATAAAGTACTTTATTATTGTTCTCACACCCCACCCATGCTATGCTATGTTATACCATGAAATACCTTGTTTGCTTGTCACATATATTCATATGATGGTGCACTTTATTTATCATAGCCCTCTGTGTGCTTGGCTTTTATTCTGGACAGATGCCGAGCAACAGAACTATTAGGAGAACCAAGAGTACTACTCAGATCCTAGTTACCCTATTGCTGATCCGACATGCAAGCAATTCCCCATACTTGCGTTACATATATCACCTATGCCTCTATCTTATTCTTGTATCATGGAGTCACGATTGCATTAAATTGAATCCCAAGTATTGCATAGCCTTTACTTTTAAGGGATTTCTATTTTCGTTCCCTCGGTTTGTTAGTTGTACTTAGTTTTCCCCAGCCGCTTAGTTTTTCCTTACTTTTCCCCTTCCTCTATTCTGAAACCCTCACAGGTGCTCGGACGGGGGATATCGTCAGGTCAAAGGCTTGACCGTTACATGCTGACCGGTGGGACCGTGTTGGGGCGGGTCGTGCGTTGAGCGTTACGTTACGTCGCCTTGACCGTTACATGCTGACGGGTGGGGCCAGGATACACGACAGACTAGCCATCCTTCTCTCGCTGACTTGTGGGCCCCTTTTTCCTAATTGTGTGGCAAGTGCAGCCAATGACAAATGAGCCGTTCTATGGGGCTGTCTTAGCCAATGAATGATGAGGCCCCTATGTTGATCCGTTTTGTGGGGTCGTCGTAGCCAATGACCGGTGGGGCCGTCATGTGGGGCTGGAGGGGGGTTTGCATGTTTTCCATGTTTTACTATGCAACTTGCATATTTGCCATATTGTGTGTCACTGACATGTTGGGGTCATGTGGCAAATATGCAAATTTCAAAAAAAAAGTTTGGCAGATAAGTAAAATTGGCAAGTATGCAAAAATTGATGGGTGGGGTTGTGTATGACACATCGTCTCTCTCTCATCCTCTCCCAGCCCCCAACCCAGAGCAGCTCCTGTCCCACCGGCGGACAGAGCAGCCATCGTCGGCGCGTCGCCTGATCTGTCCTATGGCGGTATCGGATGGACTGCAGCGCTGCACCTCAACCACGGCTCTGGCACCTTTTTCGTTCGCATGCATTGTACGTTGAGGCAATATCGACCGCAGGCAGGTCCGCTGCCCATGACGACCGGGATTTGGTTCCGCCGCCATAGCTCGACGAACAGTTGGAGCAATTGCTAGTAGTGCTTGCTAGGACCTTTGCTCCTGCTCTGCCCACCCTAATCGATTTGGTTCTCGTAATTTCCTCGATATTGTAGGTGCAAATTAGTCCTAAATGTCTGGTCGTAGCGGGTACACCGGCGAGGGTGGGGAATCGATCATGTCATGGCCACATTCTCATTCTCCTACCATGTCGGAAGTGCATGTAGCTCCTTCTCTTTGTACTATCGTTGAATTTGAAGTGTTAACATGGCCTGTCAGACTGATTCCAATTTGGTTTGTTTTGGGACTATTACAGTGTGCTACGCAGGCCGATTATCCATGGTACATTGCATACCAAGATGAATCAACCAGTGGTCTAGCCGTAGGATGGATTTGGAGGAGATGGTTGCCAAGTTAGGTGATGAATTGGCCCATAAAATCCTATTGATATTCAAACTGAAGCATACTGTCGAGGAAGAATTCAGAGCTTATTTGCAAAGAGGAGTTAACACCTGAGGCCGATCTTGCCGTATCTGATCAAGTGGTAGACAATCTAAAACATGAACTTCAAGTGAGGGGGAGAGAATAGTAGATTCATGTGGGCAGTTTTAGTAGTTGTCATCCGCGTCCTAACAATTACAGTATGCGGTTGTGGTGAAGGGTGGCATGTGTAATGATTAGTTGAATAGATAGCTAATTTAGAGAGTAGAATTGGTATTCAATAGATGGTTGTGAGTTCCTACTAATTTAGTCACTTTGCGGTCCCAAAGTTGTCGATAGAATGCATTGCGGTGTCAGAGTTGCTTGCCATTGGATCTAGCGACCCCAAAGTGGTCGAGAGAATGCATTGCGGTGCCCTAGTTGCTTGCCATTGGATCTAGTGGTCCAAAGTTATCGAGACAATGCATTGCAGGGCCCAAGTTTCTTGCCATTGGATCTAGTTGCCCATAGTTGGCGTGCACAATGCCTAGAGGGTCAAGTTGGGGCCCATCAGTTTTGACTGTTCTATCGCTGCCATCATGGCTACCATGTAGAGTTGCAGCATTGGCGGCAGCATCCATTCCTTGTTCAAAATTAGTGGCTGAGATTGTCAATCCAAGTTAGTTGACTCAAATTCGTCAAGATACAATCGAATCTAGACAAATCTAAATCAACTAATTTGGGTCGGAGGGAGTACTACTTATGAATCAACTTTAGAGCATATCCATCGTTCTCACTTCTCAAATACATACCAATTTTGATTCAAATCATACATATTTCGATCAAATTTATACAAACCCACCGGAGATTGTCAAAGAAAGTACTACTACTTATGAATTAGCTTTAGCGCATAGCCACCAGTCTCATGGCTCAAATACATTTGAAATTTATTCAAATCATACATATATTTTAAGTCACAGAATTTTGGTTCAATTTGGGCTTAAATTTGTCCCAATTTTAAGTGGAAGGTGAGCTAGTTGCCCTGCCCACCGTATGTGTACTCCAAGAAGTACGGGCAAAGTGCTCCCATCCAGCCTTCACCGTCAAAGTGCACCTCGACGTGCCAACTGCGGCTGCAGCCTGCCTCCCACAGCTTTGATTCATGAGGGCTTGATCTGCGCCATCGCAGTGATGTTGCCGATGATGGATTCAATTGTCTTTGCATCGTTGACCACCGTCGGCACCACCACCATCGCATTGATGTTGCGGATGATGGCTTCCATCGGTGTCGTCCATCTATGACCACTGTCGGCACCACTGCCATCGTACTGATGTTGCGGATGATGGCTTCTATCGGTGTCTTTCATCAGCAACGGATATGAGGATGTTAACAGAAGTGAGACAAACATAGACAAAAATTTCAAACAGTTAGATCCTCATCGCCGCATGTCGTTCTAGTAGCCACGCTTAAATCCACGCCGCCGCAAGCCATTCCGACCCCCACACATAGCTCTGCACGATGTTCCGACCGCCACGCTTAGTTCCGCGCCACCGCACGCCATTCAGACCGCAATGCTTAGATCTACGCTGTCGCACGCCGTTTGGAATGTCGCGCCATCGCATGCCCTTTGGATTGCCATGCCACCGTACGTCGATAGGAGGGGAGGAAGATGCGGCTGGTATACGTGCGATAGGGAAAGGGAGGGGGAGACATCCAGCCCATCGGGCTCTTCTCTCCGTAGCCCAAAGGGAGAGAGATACCTCCAGCCCGTCGGATCCTGATGTATCCAACGGTGGTTGGCCAAGATCCGTGTGAAATACATCTCGACCAATCTGAGTGCAGCCAAACTGAGCGCTAGTTGACGCGACTAGTATACGTGCGTTAGGGAAAGGAAGGGAGAGACATCCAGCCTGTCGAGCTCTCCTTGTCGTACAAGCTTATGTGCGCCCATCGGGAGAGAGAGACCTCCAGCCTGTCGGATCATGATGTATCCAATGGTGGTTGGCCAAGATCTATGTGACATACATCTCGACCAATCAGACCGCAGCCAAACTGAGACATGAGAGAGGGGAAAAGTGATGAGAACTTTAGTGGGAGGGGAAAACTGAGGAAAATTTTAGCGGGAGGGGAAAACTGAGTAGAGCTAAGGAAAACAAGGGCGCTCAGATAAAAAAATGACTAAGGGAAATTCAAGATTTTGGCATAACAAATGAAAAATGTGTTATTTGAACAAAATAATCCATCTTGGCCGATATTATATTATTTCCAACTCAAAGATACACAAGTGTGCCAAATTTAGCCTCATTTAGACAAAGTATGTTTTGGGATGGGTTATTTTGGATGTTGACTAGGTAGAAAGCCATGCATCTTCATAGCTAGTAGCTCATTCCAAGAAGGATTTAAGAAGTGGTTTATGGGAGAAGTCCATTTCTCTTTATTTCCTTTTCCTTTATTATTCATGCTAGGTTGTAGGTAACATAACAAGACTCCATGTGAAGGTTGCACTATGTTTTGACTTCTTTTTTGAATTAAAATAACCCTAAAACATTTATTTGAATTTAATCACTTAGAAAAATAAAAATGTGGCTGATTACAAGTAAATCCCAAATTTCCAATTTAATATGGTAAATCAATCCAGGATACACAAGTGTGCCCAATTTTGGATCAATTGGTCAACATTTTCTATGGTTTAAGCCATGAACTAGCTAAATCCCATGTGTTGACCACATGTCGAGGGAAAAACTAAGCAGTGCTAAGCAGCTAGGTGGATGACAATAGAAACTTGCAATAACACATACATTATGGGGTTATCCAACATACAAACTTGGGAGCATCACACTAGTTCGAATTCAATACAAACATTGATAGTAGTCCAAATTCACCATACAAATTCAAATTCATTTTTTCTTGCTCCTAGTGTTTTTTCGCTAGAATGTTCTCGGAGTTCACCACCTTGTTTGGGTGATCCTTGCTGGAATATTCACGGAGTCTGCCATAACTTCTTCCGTTTGTTCCCTTTGTTCTTTTTCTCTGCATCCAATGAATCAAGTGATTCAGTATGTCGTACAATTGGTTCAACCATGTTTCGATTAATTGGTTCATATGGTTCATAACGCATTGGCGTCATTCCTTCAATATCCTCTTGTGTAATTCCTTTACTTTTGAACTCTGCTTCCAATGAATAAATTGCTTCAATCTCCCATGCATTTGGTGCAATCTCCCCTTCATTTGGTTCAATCTCCTCTTGATCCATTGGTTCAATATCCCCTGCATTTGTTTCAATCTCCCTTGCATTTGGTTCAATCTCCTCTCGATCCATCGGTTCAATATCCCCTGCATTTGTTTCAATCTCCCCTGCATTTGGTTCAATCTCCTCTCGATCCATTGGTTAAATCTCCCATGTATCTGGTTCAATCTCCCCTGCATTTGGGTCAATCTCCTCTCGATCTGTTGGTTCAATCTACAATGTATCCATTGCTTCATTCTCCTCTCGTTCAAATACTTCATTCTCATCTGCATTTTCTGCTCCCTCCTAATCATCTGTTCCATAAGTTGGGTCCACTTCATTTTTACAAAGCCTAGAAATGTGCCCTAGGATCCCATAGAGTTTTCCCTTACGTCATCGAGGTGGTGCACCACCATCTGCACTAGATCTCGTCCTATTCTTCCTTGGCCTACCTGCTAGTCTAGTAAAAACTGGAGGGTATAGCTTGAAGCCTAGATTCAATTCCATCCATTGGTCTTTTCCCAAAGGCTGGAACATTCCGAGCATATGCTGCCCTAAATTTGGCAACAAAGAAATACTCCGACACGTACTAATCAACTTCACCCTCTTCACCTCCTAGAACACCCATGAAAAACAATGCATGTATGCAGGGTTTCCCACGGAGCTGTCATTGCCTGCATTGGCATGTCTTATCGACCAAACTCACTGATACCTCCATTTCCTATCTTTACTATCAGTGTACGTTACCCCAGCCTCCATTCCTCTTCTAATGCATTTCATCTTCAATTGTTTTGCCCTGGCATGCAAAGCCTTAATCAAAATGGGAGGATGAGATGGCCAACATATACTATTGATGCAATTCTTTAATGCAAATCGATCTTTATCATGATCATCTGCCTAACCTTATCAATTATTTGCCACAACATAAGCCCTTTCAATGACTTCACCTTTGCATTTAAACTCTCTACAAGGTTACTTGTCACATAGTCTACCTTGCAAATGTGCATCCGAGTACTCCTTCACCACAAGTTTTTGTTTATACAACACTTCCAAATGATACAGATGCTTCCTCAAACAACATGTGTATGAAGGTGGCCATAGGTTATCAGTATAAACTTTACCCTTGGATTTCTTTGTAACATTCTGCACTAAGTGTCGCATACATTCCCTATGCTCCACTCCGGGGAATACTGCTTCTACATCTTTCTTCAAACCTTTGCAAGTGTACGTGTGGATAGTAAGTCCTGGTGGATGACCTGTAACGTCATGCAAATTCTCCAGTAACCAAGTCCAACTTTCCTCTAACTCAATCTCCAAAACTCCAAAAGCAACAGGGAACATCCAATTATGTCCATCAACTGCAGTAGCTGCTACTGGTTGTCCTTTAAATCTGCCATGAAGAGCTGTTGCATCCACGGCCAAATAAGGTATGCAACAATCCATAAAACCTTGCCAGCAAGCTTTGAAACAAACAAAAGCCCTACTAAAGCACTCCTTCTCCATTATATTCCCTCTTATTTTGAACTGAACTATATGCATGTCTATCTGTACAACACTACCTAGACTAGCCATCTCCACGTCAGCTTTGAAGTTATAAAGCAATTGAAAACATTCATTCCATGGACCATTGATCCTATCAAGAGCCATTTCCTTTGCATAGAACATCCTCATGTAAGGTACTGTAATATTAAACTTTTCAGGAACTTTTTTTATGAGTGTTGTTGCACCAAGTGATGGGTTCGCTCTCATCCAATCCATGATTGCATCTGGCAACCACCTAGTCTCTGCTAGTTTTGTTTTGTCCTTTGACTGTCCCCCTTGAGGTGGACAAGAATGTTCAAAGCGGTTACCTTTATCTGAAACATAAAGAAAATGTCAGGTACAATTAACAAATTCTACACAATGATCTAAAATACACAACTGGTTGTAATACATGAACCAAACTACTCCTTAGCATAGTGGATGCATGCATCCTCCACCTACACCTCTTGTATGGGAACTTCACTGTGAACCTTGCTGGATCACTCTTAATAACAACATAATCATTATTGGTGCGGATGCAATATGTAGTAAGGGCATTACGATAGTCCTGCATTAATTCAAATATGGTGCCTTCTGAAATCTTAGGATTGTTCCTATCCCACTCAATTACTGGCAAGTCCTCACCATCGTACTCGGCTAAAACGAGACTTACATTGTTCTCCTTGTTCTCCTCTTCATAAGTGTCATCAAATTTGGCACCGTGGGCCAATTCCTTCTAGTGCCTGTTTACTGAATCTATCTACCAATTCAGGAAACAACAACTCATCCTCGTCATCTAGTGGAGGCGCTCCCTCGGCAGGCTCTGCTTCGTCCTCCACATTGAGCACATGAGCGATTTGTCTTACACTCGCAGTGTGAATAGATGGTACTACTGTGGACCTACAAGGAGCGCAAGGGTGCACACTATTAGGAGAGACAGCAGAGACACATGATGTCCGACCACCTGATAATGCTTGACCACCAGATGATGCTTTAACCCTCTTTCCCATGTGTTCAACTTTAGGTTGCACATGAAGACGAATTCGACCAAAATATTTGACAACATTCAAAGAGAAAAGCATTACCAGATCAGCTTCGCTAGTTAGTGGGAGCATTCTTTGCTCGCTAATGTTGAAATATTGCAAATCAACTGAATCGCCATTGCTCCAGGGGAATTTAGAATATATTTTATCTTTCAAATCTCTGAGAGTTATGGAGGTTGCAACCACCGCTGGGAAGTAAAATCCAAAGAGATACCATTCACAACCATGAATTATGCTAGTATCCAGTTTAACCGCCAGCTGAAATGCTAGCGCTGGATCAATCCTATTCGAAAAGCAAGGCACTTAGCTAAGCACTAGCGATTCACGGTCAATTAATTCCTATACTCAATCCACAAAGGGAAACAATACTTACCCAGATGGAATCCATGCCATTTTAATCAACTAGCCCATTTTGGGTATTCCTAGCACTCAATTTCCAACAGAAACAAATGTGGATCTTTGCATCCCTTGCTAGTACAAGTAGTGGTATACCAAGGCCCACTTTGTGATCTTCCAAAAACTTTCGAACTCTAAATTTAAATGACATTTGAAAAATGGAATCTAGTTCATATGTATATATCACCCTTTTTCAAACACTTCTCAAATGAACTCCATTTAAAAATCCCAAGCAACCAGAGATGCTTAAGCATGTGACAAACCACTCCACCAAAAATCTCTGAAAAATTCAAAAGTTTTCTTCATGCGGCCATTTGATCGAACACTTGGTGGGCAGAATCAAACTAGCCTAACTATTACTATTGTTGATCAAAAATTGTCGAGCCAATTGAGCCACATTAAGCCTCTTGGTCTCCCCCAGACCCAACCAGGTCATAACCCGTCCATCCCCTAGTCCGTAGCAGAAGTGGAACGCCACCCCGAGGCCATGCTCACCGGCCAACCTTGCCAACGCCGCAGGAGACCACCAGCCCCTCTCCGCCGCTCTAGGAAGCAAGGCGCCACCTCACCGCCGTCCACAGTCCACCCCACGGCCACAGATAGCCCTTGGACCACCCCAGAGTAGCGCCGCACTATGTCTCTACGCCACGCCAGTGCACGCCAGAGAGCCCTCACCGCCAGCACGCCACACGCCGTGTCTCGACACCAGACCACGTGCGCCACTCCGCCTTGACCACACCAACCCGCCAGACACGGTCGTACCCCGTCGCGCGACCCACACTCGCCGGGAACCACGTCGAGCACCGCCCCTGTCTCCTAGAGCGCGCGACGCTCCCGACCATTAACCACCGCCCCTAGCATCGCCATAAAGCCGTAGAGGACCGCCAGGAGGCAAGCCACCGTCCGCCTACGCCGCCCATGCCGATAGCACCCTATATCATCGTCACCGACGAGCTCGCCGTCGCCCCCTCAGTCCCCTCCTCGAGCCTATATAAGGAGGCCTTCCCCACCTCAATCGCCATACCATTCAACTCCCCTCTCTCCACTGGTCCTTCCCCACCTCTCGCCAGAGCAGCTCGAGCAGCCAGTCACCGGAATTTCGCCGGAGATAGCCGCAGTAGAGGAGGAGACGCTGCCGTCGATTTCGTCCACCCCAGACGCTGCCGTCCTATATAGGCATTTCTAGTCACTTTAAATAATTAAGTATTAAACTTAAACTTATTAAAATGTCATCCAACCTTTAAATCACATTCCCATGCATTAGAATATGTGGTGATTACATGTGTCCACAGGATCCCATATTTGAATTGGAGAATATTAAATCTTAGTTAATTTCAATGAGTAGAAATTACTTTTCTCAAATAAAATAAATGAAACTAGTTCATTAAACCTTGTGATGTTTGTGATGATAATAGATCATCAAATGTGTGCCTTAGTGTGCTAAGTAGACTAGTTAAGTATTGTTTGGTGATTGTGTATTCCGTATGTATTTATAGAGGATAGTACCGACCAAGTCTACAAGGAGGAGGAGTTCTACCAAGAGGAGGAGGAAGAGAATTTCAACCACTTCACCAACCAAGGCAAGCCATCATTAACAATGCAAGCTAACCCTTGCAAGCTAGATAACCTAAGCAAGATGCAATAGGCATGCTTTGGTTTATACTTTTGACTTATACCTACTCCAAGTTTTACTTACAAGCTTTATTTTCCTCTACTTTACTAAAGTCCTTTACTTTGTTTATAGGTAGCATAAAGAGTATAAAACTTGACCTATCTAGTTAGACTTAGATGTCATTCTATGGCATGAGATTGACATTAGCATCCCACATTAGTGAAAACTCTTAACTTAGTAGTTTAGAGCTAAACCAAAACTTGATTCACTTTAGATGGGAATACTTGGTGAAAATGACTTGTGAAAACCTTAGAATGATGAGTAATTATATTGAGATGTTTTGACATGTGTTGAGAAACACAAATGGTTTATGATGATGCTGAAAATGTTGAGGCATGAGCCTTAGCCCTTTGATAAAAACTGATGGTTGGGTTCGGATGCGATACCATTCCAATTTTACCATACAACCACAATACCTGAATTAGGTAAGGCTTAGCCAGAAGTTTATATGCATTAGTATTAGTTCCCTCGCGGGAGAGGTTTGAGCTGAACCTACCTCTCAATGTTGTCCACCTATGCAGTGCCCAGGATGACAGATGGTCATGGCTGGGAGGCCATACTCATAGGATAGGTGCTTATACTAGAGTGTGTAAAGGAAAGGTTATGTTTGATTATCTGCATACTAAGTATGATGATTCAGGGTTATCCCTGACAGGTGTATCGAATTTTGTGGTGAATGTGTACCACCTCTGCAGAGTGTCAAACTATTCGAATAGCCGTGTCCGCGGTTATGGACAGTTGGAGTGGCCATACTGTTCCGTTGTCAGATGTTTTCAAAATGACTTATGAAATGAATTGTGACATGACATGACCACAACATGGTTGTGACTATGACAACTAAGTTCCCACTTAGGTGCTTTTCAACTTTATTTTATCTTTCTTTGTTTTCTGAACTCAGCTTAGGTTTCAAACTTAACTGTACAAATCAACTTAGCATTTAGCATTCCTACTAGAACTACCTTACTTGTTAGTGATAGTTTGCGAGTACTTAAAGAGTACTCATGGATTTGTCCCTAGTTATTCCTATGGCCAGACTATGAGGAGGACTACCCTGAAGGAGGACATCAGGATGGCTACGACAACTAGGATCATCTCCCATCGTCAGCATTGCCCGTGACACTGAAGATGGACCCCACCGCTACGCTATTTATTCTACTACTTGATTGTATTAAGACTGGATCATGAGATCCTTTATTTGTGTAAGACCTGATTATGGTTTATAATGGATGATGTATTGTGATATCCAATTTGTTATGTCTCGCAAAAATGGTAATACTGGGATTGCGATGTATGGCATAACAGGCATCTGGGATTAAAAATCCAGGTGTTGACAGTAGGACTGTCTCTTAGGTAGGAGGGCACGATGGCGAGGGAGCAGAGAGGCGGTGTGGGAGCTGTTCCAGGCTTGGAGCGAGAATGGCCGATCCGACGTGTCTCCATGCGGCCCCACCCTTCACCACATATGCAAGAACCGATCCAACATGGCCCCACCCTTCACCGCGTATGCAGGACCCGTCCCAACATGGACCCACCCGTCAGCATGTAATGGTCAAGGCGACATAACGTAACGCTCAACGCAGGACCCGCCCCAACGCGGTCCTAACTATCAGCATGTAACGGTCAAGCCTTTGACCCGACGACATCCCCTGTTCGAGCACCTGTGAGAGTTTCGGAATGGAGGGAGGGGAAAAGTGAAGAAAAACTAAGCGGCTGGATAAAGCTGAGTACAACTAACGAACCTGGGGCACGAAAATAGAAATCCCTAATTTTAAACGCCACCTAAGCTTGTACCCTCAATCCTATGAGCCCTTACTACAGGAGTTGTTTGATCCATGTGAGTCGTAGAATTGCATGTGTAGGGTTTGTGTGAGTCTTTGGATAACGAGGTACCTAAACAACTTAAACTGAGTACTAATGGGATAACTAAAGAAAGAGGCACCGGTGGGCAATATCTATTATTTGGTTCTTCTACGCTCACTTGTGTCCCATAGGACCCGAGTACTTGATTCTTGCTCATTGACTACCACACTATCTGCATGTGGGACCTACTTACTCAAGATGATGAGCTCATTGGGGAACCCCAAGAGGAAGGTATGATGAGTATAGCAACAAGTTTTCCCTCGTTTATGAAACCAAGGTTATCGAACCAGTAGGAGCAAGGAAACACATCCAAGGTGTTGTTTCCAACTTGGAATCCTACAAAACACAATCATAGAACTTTGCCCCCAACTCAGTGAGGTTGTCAATCTCACCGGTTTTGCTGAAAACAAAGGATTAAACGTATTGTGTGGAAGATAGTAATAGCTTTGCAGAAAGTAAACAGAAATCAGTAAATAGTATATTGTAGATTGATGGTAAAAGAAAGGACAGGGATCCATAGTTCACTAGATTCTCCTTAAGATAGATGACATGTTGGGTGAACAAATTACAGTGGGCAATTGACAAACATCGAGAAAGCATACATGCATATACTAATCATCTTCACTCCTATGAGATTTGATTGGGCATTACAACATTATACATAGACCGTAATCCAACTGCATCTATGACTAATAATCCACCTTCAGGTTATCATCCAAACCCCCTCCAGTATTAAGTTGCAAGCAATAGATAATTGCATTAAGCATTATGTGTAAAGTAAACAATACGATTGTTCTATGAACAAAGGATTCCTGTTTTCTCCCTACTAGAAATAGCACATCTAGTACCTTAGAGATTTCTGTCACTTCCCTAGATTACTAGAGGCATGAACCCACTATCGAGCATAAATACTCCCTCTTGGAGTTGCTAGCATCTACTCGGCCAAGATAGCTACTAACAACGAAGATCATGCAAGATCAAAAATAACAAAGACATGATAGAATCAATAATCAATCTAAAATAGCATCTCAATATCCATCAGATCCCCGTAAACACAACATGTATGATTACAAATGGATGATCTTGATCATGAACGGAGCTCACAAGATCTAAACATGGTAGCACAAAGGAGAAGAACCAACCATCTAGCTACTACATGGACCCATAGTCCAGGGATGAACTACTCACGCATCACACCGGAGGCAGGCATGGCGATGAAGAAGGCCTCCAGGGTGAATTCTCCCCTCCGACAGGGTGCCGGGAAGAGCTTCAGATCCCTCCCAATCTAGGGATGGAGATGGCGGGGGCTACAGACTCTTTCATGGAATTTTGATCGGATACTTAGGGTTTCTGTATCGGAGGCAATATATAGGCGAAAGGGGAGGCCGAGGGGGTGCCCTAGGCGGCCACACCACCCCCTGGCGCGGGCCAGGCCTGGCCATGCGGCCAGGTGGTGTGGCCGGCCTCTAGCCCCTCTCCGTATTGTCTTCTAGCTCTGTGTCCCCCTCAGTGAAATATTGACTTTGGCTTTTGTCCCGTCCAATTCCGAGAATATTCATTTTCTGACTTTCCTGGAACCAAAAATAGCAGAAAACAGGTAGCTAGCACTGTGACATCTTGTTAATAGGTTAGTCCAAGAAAGTGTATAAAAATACTCCAAAGTGTTGAAAAATATAAGAAAGTAGATATAAAACAAGCATGGAACATCAAAAACTATTGATACGTTAGCAACGTATCAAGACCATGAATCCCCTTAGCCTAATCTTGATTCACATTTTATTTCTTGGGGCCACCAACTAGTTTGGGGCGTTAGTACTATCCTGTACTTATGCCATGCTTTACTTCTTTATTTACTATTGCGTGTGGAGCGCCTGTACTGTTTTGGATCGCGCCACTCTTTCGCGGTATCGACAAGCCCAATAACACTTTTGGGTTCCCAGTCATTTACAGTTGTTCTCGCAAACCTTGGGTCCGTCTCGGAGCCGGACAACTTCGTTGCAGGTAGCTTAGTGGGGTGGCCCCCTGAAATCATTTTTGAATCTTTTGAATGCTTTGTCGTGAGGCCTCATTGCTATTTATTTGGTTACTCCCGAGGTTGATCGCGCATGTGTTGCTATTTGTGCATCCCTGCAGGGTAAATCTTTTAGAAAGTCGTGTTGTCAACACCCGGATTTTTAATCCCTGATGCCTGTTATGCCATACATCACAATCCCAGGATTACCATTTTTGCGAGACATAACAGATTGGATATCACAGTACATCATCCATTACAAACCATAATAAGGTCTTACACAAATAAAGGATCTCATGATCCAGTCTTAGTACAAACAAGTAGCGGAATAAATATCGTAACAGTGGGCTCCATCTTCAGTGTCACAGGCAATGCTGACGATGGGAGATGATCCTAGTTGTCGTAGCCGTCCTGATGTCCTCCTTCAGGGTAGTCCTCCTCATAGTCTGGCCATAGGAATAGCTAGGGACAAAGCCATGAGTACTCTTTAAGTACTCGCAAACTGTCACTAACAAGTAAGATAGTTCTAGTAGGAATGCTAAGTTCTATGTTTATTTTGTAAAGTAAGTTTGAAACCTAAGATGAGTTCAGAAACAAAGAAAGATAAAATAAAGTTTAAAATCACCTAAGTGGGAACTTAGTTGTCATAGTCACAACCCTATTGTGGTCAAGTCATGTAACAATTCATTTTGAAAACATCTGACAACGGAACTGTATGGCCACTCCAACTGTCCATAACCACGGACGCGGATATTCGAATAGTTTGACACTCTGCAGAGGTGGTACACTTTCACCAAAAAATTCATACATCTGTCAGGGATAACCCTGAATCATCATACTTAGTATGCAGATAATCAAACATAACCTTTCCTTTACACGCTCTAGTATAAGCACCTCTCCTATGAGCTTGGCCTCCCAGCCATGACCATCTATCATCCTTGGCACTGCATAGGTGGACAACATTGAGAGGTAGCCTCAGCTCAGACCTATCCCGCGAGGGAACTAATACTAATGCATATAAACTTCCGGCTAAGCCTTACTCAATTCAGATATTGTGGTTGTACAATAAAATTGGAATGGTATCGCATCCGAACCCAACCATCAGTTTTTATAAAAGGGCTAAGGCTCACGCCTCAACATTTTCATCATCATCATAAACCATTTGTGTTTCTCAACACATGTCAAAACATATCAATGGAATGACTCATCATTCCAAGGTTTTCACAAGTCATTTTCACCAAGTATTCCCATCTAAAGTGATCAAGTTTTGGTTTAGCTCTAAACTACTATGTTAAGAGTGTTCAGTAATGTGGGATGCTAATATCAATCTCATGCCATAGAATGACATCTAAGTCTAACTAGATAGGTCACGTTTTATACTCTTTATGCTATCCATAAACAAGTAAGAAACTTTGGTAAAGTAAAGAAAGTAAAGCTTGTAAATAAAACTTGGACTAGGCATAAGTCAAAGGGTATAACCAAAGCATGCCTAATACATTTTCTTAGGTTATCTAGCTTGCAAGGTTTAGATTGCATTGTTAATGATGGCTTGCAAGTAATCACTTGCATGGTTAACTTGTATAATGCTAGCTTGCTAACAATAGCTTGCCTTGGTTGGTGTAGTGGTTGTATTTCTCCTCGTCTTCTTCTGGGTAGAACTCCTCCTCCTCGTAGACTTAGTCGGTACTATCGTATATAAATACATACGGAATACACAATCACCAAACAATACTTAACTAGTTTACTTAGCACACTAAGGCACACATTTGATGATCTATTATCATCACAAACATCACAAGGTTTAATGAACTAGTTTCATTCATTTTATTTGAGAAAAGTAATTTCTACTCATTGAAATTAACAAAGATTTAATATTCTCCAATTAAAATATGGGATCATGTGGACACATGTCATCACCACATATTCTAATGCATGGGCATGTGATTTAAATGTTGGATCACATTTTAATAAGTTTAATTTTAATATTTAATGATTTAAAGTGACTAGAAATACCTATATAGCATCATTTTGTTACTAGTCCAAAGTCACTGCATTCAAACCTTAATATTATTATATTCAGATAGGTATGGTTAAATGTGATTTTTGAGAGTTGGAATCAACCCAAAAGGTATTATGGTTGATTTTATAAAAATGTTTGAATGGGAAAAAGCTTATGTCTTGTTATTTTATCTAGGAGAGATCTATAACTCTAAATGATTTAAATCCAACGGTATTGGATAGAGATTTTTATTAACTTTCCAACAAAATTGGAATCACTCAATTTGGATTTGTAAAACTCCCTGAATTGATTTTTGAACTAAGGGACAGAACTAGGTTTACTTTTAAAAAGAAAAACCTAAATTTGAATCATAGGGCCAGCGCGGGAACACTAATGGGCCGGCCCAGTTTCACTCCGCGGCACTGAGGACTGCTGACAGGGGGGTCCCGCCTGTCAGTGGCTCATTAAACGCGAAGCGGTATGGGGCAGCGTGGAACGTAGGATTAGAGTTAGCATCTACGGCTGGGGTTTATCATCGACGACGGACTCGTCGCCGGCGAGGTGGAACCCTAACGGCTCAGTGGGGGTGTGGTGAGGGCATATAGGGCTCCAGCGAGTGCGGCGAGGCGGGCAAACGAACGAGGAGACGACGACAAGCTCAGGCGAAGTCGCGGCAAAGGCTGGGGTGGACAAAATAGACTGCAGCGTCTCCTCCTCTGCTACGGCTATCTCCGACTATATTTCGGTGGCTGGCTGCTCGAGCTGCTCCGGCGAGAGGTAGGGAAGGATCAGTGGAGAGAGGGGAGTGTGAGAGTGTGAAGAATCGGTGCTGGGGAGGCTCCCTTGTATAGGCCCGGCGAGGCGGCAGAGAAGCATGGGCGGAGTTCGTCGGTGACGACGGCACATGGGGCTATCGGTGTGGGCGAGGTAGGCGGACGGTGGGAGGTTCCCTGGCGATCAGCTAGGGCATAATGGCGGTGCTAGGATTGCGGTCGGGAGCGTCACGCGATCTAAGAGACAGAGGCGGTGCTCGACATGGTTCCCGGCGACTGTGGGTCGAGCGGCGGGGTAAGGGCGTGTCTGGCAGGTTGAGGCGGCCAAGGCGGAGCGGCGTGCGCGTTCTGGGGTCGAGGCGCGGCTTGTGGCGTGCTGTCAGCGACGGCGCTCTAGCGTGCGCTGGCGAGGCGCAGAGACTCAGTGCGGGGCTTGGCCTCGGTTGTCCATGGGCTAGCAGTGGCCGTGGGGTGGACCGTGGACGTCAGTGAGGTCACGCCTCCCTTCCTAGAGCGGCGGAGAGGGGTTGTTGGTCTCCTGCGGCTTGTGCACGTTTGGCCGGCGAGCATGGCCTCGGGGTGGCGCGGCACTATGGTCCTAGGCCATTTGGTAGGTCCTTGATGGCCTGGTTGGGGTTAGGGGAGACAAGGGAATTGAATTGGGTTCAAATGGCTCGACAAATTTTGATCAAAAAACAGTGATAGTTAGGCCAGTTTGATTCTGCTCACCAAGTGTTCGACATAATGGCCGCAAGAATTCAACTTTTGAATTTTGAAATGAAATTTTGTGGAGTTGTTTGTCACATGCTTAAGCATCTCTGGTTGCTTGGCATTTGTAAATGGAGTTAATTTGGATGGTTTTTGAAAAAAGGTGATCTATACATATGAACTACATTCCATTTTCAAATGTCTTTTAAATTTAGAGTTTCAATGTTTTTGGAAGATCACAAAGTGGGCCTTGGTACATCGCTACTTGTACTGGCAAGGGGTGCAAAGGTCCAAAATTGCTTTTGTTGGAAATTGAGTGCTAGGAATACCCAAAGTGGGCTAGTTGGTTAAAATGGCAAAAGTGACCATTTCTATTATTAATTCTTTTTTATTTCTTTTTCTTTGGTTTTTGCTTGGGAATGATCTAGATGATCTGGCATTCATCTTAGAGTCATTTTACAACCATTAGAACAAACAATCATGGTAATTCAAAACAACTCCTATTTAATGCAACACACATCTGCATGCTTAAATATTTAAAAATGGAAAAAGGTTTTGTTAACCCTAAATTGGGTGATTTGGATCTTAAAATATTGGATTAAGGTTTTGCGATGTTACACATGTCCATAGTTATGGATGACTTGGAGCACAGTTTCTCGATGATAGACAACTATAACTAAAGTACTGTTTTGTAATGCCCCAGAATCGGGTCTATGCAGATCATAGCATTTCCGCCAAAACCCGGATAGAAGCAATTCAAGGACGTCCACCAGACACTTTCATGTGGGTGGATTTTGATACAAATAGTTACATCACAATAGTTGAATCCACAAAGACTTATACATATACAAAAGCGACTCAGCAAGTCAAGAAAACAAATGATACAACTTAAAGATACAACTCAAGAAGAAAGCGAAATAGTGTCCGAGTACGGACAAGATCCAAATAGGACTAAGAGTCCTGAAGAATAACCAAGCGGTGTCCATAAACCCTGCCCAGGCCAAGCCGGAAGGGTAACCTTGCTAACGTCGTCGATCTCGTACCTTTCAAAGCCAAAGGGGTGCCGACAAAGGGCAAAGGAAAAAGAGAGCGGTCAGTACTAAGGCCAGTACACGGAGAGGCTAGAATTCGGCGGTCCTCGCCTACATAGGTATGGTGGGCTTAGGGGCAGCGAAGCTCGCACTATCTAACTTATAGAGACACACTACAACTTCGGCTGCTAGAGCGAGATAAGAGAGCGCTATATGATAAGTATAATATAACACCAAACATACCCCATCCGAAGGTTTCCCCCTCGAAGACCAGTCGAGGAAGTCCACTTGCGGAACACACACGGTGGCAATTTTAATTAAGCAGGTGTTTAGTTGATAAGGCTAATTACTAATCATATTATTAGAGGTAAAACATTAGTGGCGTTGTCTATGATCATGACACCGTACTCCTGAGGCATCCATAACCGTGGGCACACGGCTTCTCGAAAAGATTTACCCTGCAGGGGTGCACTACTGTACCCAAACGCATGTTCAATCCTTCAGGCAACATAATATGCATGCCTTCCGAATCTCACAACAAGAACTGTCCCGTAACTACGTGCGTATCCAGAGGTATCACCTACTGTGTTTTATCCAGCCCAGAGGCACGGCCGAGTCTCAAGGTGGCACAGCGTTCATGACTACCATACAGAACGAGCCTGGAGGATAACTTGTAGAGCTCCCTTTCAACCGCCAACATGTACCGCTTTTATGTATGCAATGCTCGGGCTGTCCACCAAATCATATCATAACCAAGTCCGAAGACATAACAACTCACCCATGTACGAGGATATATTATGCGTATGCACCGAATGGAAAACCAATTTTGTGACCCTCTGGATAAACGAATAGCGCCGGTAGTTGAGGGGAGATCAAATGGGCCCCCACGTTTGGTTAGCGCGATCAACTCAGAACTAGTATCGTAGAACGAACGGGTCCTAGGGCGGCTCAAGCAGTTCCCAAAGGTGGTCCCTGCGGGGCCTTATCATTAGGTGAAAACATAACCATAACCATAACCAACATCACCAATTTAATTTAGCATGGTATCAACCATAACCAGATATCGTGATTCACCTGTATGAGAGCGGGCAACAGACCTAAGCATGGGCTACGACTCGCAAAGGCCAAAGCTAACTGGTCAAGCAAAGCCAATAGGATAACCAAGGCAATATAGTGGAGTAGGTAAATAAAGGTACGATACTAAAGCATCGACAATAAGGATAGCAATAGATCAAAGGAAGGGAGTAAAGACTATAAATGCAAGATAGGTAGAAGGGGAAGAATACTCGCCTGAGAAACAAAGTCGGTGACCGAGGGCTTGTCGCAACTCGCAACCACTCATCGTCCTATCAGGTGAAGAAGCAAAGCACTAGAAAGAACAATCGATGCACTATTTAATACTACGGCAGAAGATTCGGCATGTTTATGGTATGATGCATGACATGGCATAGTGCGACGCAATTATCAATGTTAAGCGGAATCGGGGTCCTAGCATTTAATTTAATTAGAAGATTCAAGTTATTTAGCTACCCCACAAATTAAATGTTGAATTAACAGGGCAAAGAATTGCATCGGTTTACTACCCAAATTTAAATGGAGTTATGACAAAGACAAAATACCCCGAATATACATTCCATATTTAATTTAGATGAATCAACTATTTAACCCAACCAACAAGATGACATGTATGCAAGCATGATGATTTAAATATGCGACAAGCTATATGTCATTTTATAAAAAAAAAGGGTCAGATAGTGGTCTCACGGTTTGCATCGAAGAGGCGACGAGATGATTTTCAGAATATTGTTGGAGTGGCAGAAGTACTCAAAAGTAGCCGGAAAGAACTTCGGAGAGGAGAATCTGGGACAAATCTCCTGTGGAAATTTTATCGAACACGTCAGGAACGAGACAGCCACACACAGAACCAAGAGCTACTTTGCTACTTGGCCGGAGAAATCTGAGACTAAGTGAACTACTCACTGAACGGAGCAAAGCATACGTGCATCTGTCCAGCACGAGGTTCAGCAGGAGCATAGTTGATCCTTGGGACACTTAAGGGGCACACTAGTGCGGCTGCCCGCAGGTGGAGTGGAGCGGCTCGGTTGCTGCAGCCTCCTATAGTAGGTGGCAACAGGCCTAGGATCGACAACTGCTGGTTGTGGCCGCGAGCACAGGAGCTAGCGAACTCAAAGTCGGCATGGGATACTGCGGCCGGGGAGAAGACGGGTATGCGGTGGCGAGTTGGTGGTGTTGGAACAGCCGATTAATGCGACGGTGAAGGGCCAAGCTGGTACGTGCATGCGGCGGCAGGGGAAAAATCTACTGGAGCAAGGCTGGCATCTGGGCAGCTCTTGGGCGTGCGGCCTAGTATGGGGTTCTGCTGCTGCGCATGAGCATGGCCTGTTGCGATTGCACGGGTAGTGAAGCATGTCATGCTCACAGAAACCAAGGGGGAGACAAGATGTGGCAAAACAAAAATCAAACGCGGTCGAATCTGGTTGCTCCTAGCACCATGGATGAATGGCGGTGAGGGCCTAGGCAGGTAGCACGACTGATTAGCTTGACCACCTCGTGGAATCAAATATCAAGGCCTGCTCAATAGATCATACGGGGGCGAGCACAAGGATTGTAGCAGGTGAATCAAACATGGAACATGGTAGCTTCCCGGCGCTTGAGATAAACAGAGTGGGGAATTTTTCCAGATCCAGGTTTGGAGGCTAGGATTTGAGAAGAAAGAAAAAAAATGGATATTTATATAGTCCAAAGTGGCCTAGATAGAGCAAGTTTTGGGCCAAAACTTTAGACGGTCTTTTAGCCTAATTTTATTTTTACACAAATAATAAAACCATTTAAGTGTCACATAATAGACCGAAAATATTATTTTGTGTTAGTTTGAAAATAAGAAAAGGAAAACGGATTTAATAAAACCATGGGGATATTTAGTAAAACAAAAATAGGTTTTTTAGATAAATAGTTTGCGGTTAAAATGGCGAACAAAATATACATGATGATGTCATGATGATGCACAAAATTAAAATAACAGGCAAATCTAATTGGGGAATAGTTTTCCGGGCATTACAACTCGACACCACTAACAAAGGATCTCGTCCCGAGATCCAAGCATAGACACCGGGGAAGGGGAGAGGTTGGATGGTCGGTTCTTCTTGCATCGTGTTGATGGTCACGACACCCCTAACAAGAATTCTTGCTCCATCTTAAAATTGTTGACACCACCAACAAGGATTGTTGATCACATCCTTCGAGAGAAAGCTCTGGAGAGACAAAGGAGGAAGTAAAGGTCTCAAAAGAGGAAGCCACCTCTAACTTCCATGGAGAGAGTACAGTCACATATTCGCCCAATTCAACATACATAAGCGAATAGAAAGAGTAGTCGGATGGGGGCGAATCCATCACGCACCCAAACTATTACTTAGTACATGAATAGGGAAACGGACAACCGAACTCTCAGGATTTAGATTGAAGATCATAACTAGCGTTGTTCAGAAAGCTTCGGTAAAACGATCCATATATCAGGAAGTCATCGGTTTAGAGGTCACAACACCGGGAACATATGAAGATGGATCAGATGGAAACAAAAGAGAGGTCCAACAGATAGAATGATGCCAGATGTAGAAACGCTATCATAAGAGGAAGGAGACAGAACCCTAAAGGTACAATGGAACCTAGCCACGAGAAATCCTAGACTTCAAAAAGGTAAGAGAGCAGATTCAAAACATGCAGAGATAAGAAAAGAAAGAATAGAGGTAAGGAGTAAAATCAGAGCTAATTAGATCTATCCAACGCATTTATAGTAAAATAGTTTTGACACTCTAAATCGTCTGTTAGCTAGGTTAACCTACATGCTGGACCAGTGGGGTATCGTAAACCTTTGCTCTGATACCACTGATAACACCCCAGAATCGGGTCTATGCAGATCTTAGCATTTCCGCTAAAGCCCGCATAGAATCGATTCAAGGACGTCTACCAGACACTTTCATGTGGGTGGATTTTGATACAAGTAGTTACATCACAATAGTTTACAATAGAATCCGCAAAGACTTATACATATATAACAGCGACTCAACGAGTCAAGAACATAAATGATACAACTCAAAGATGCAACTCAAGAAGAAAGCGAAATAGTGTCCGAGTACGGACAAGATCCAAATAGGACTAAGAGTCCTGAAGAATAACCAAGCGGTGTCCATAAACCCTGCCCAGGCCAAGCCGGAAGGGTAACCTTGCTAACATCGTCGATCTCATACCTGTCAAAGCCAAATGGGTGCCAACAAAGGGCAAAGGGAAAATAGAGCGGTCAGTACTGAGGCCAGTACACGGCAAGGCTAGAATTCGGCGGTCCTCGCCTACATAGGTATGGTGGGCTCAGCGGCAGCGAAGCTTGCACTATCTAACTTATAGAGACACGCTACAACTTCGGCTATTAGAGAGAGATAAAAGAGTACTATACGATAAGTATAATATAACACCAAACATAACCCATACTAAGGTTTCCCCCTCGAAGACCAGTCGAGGAAGTCCACTTGCGGAACACACAGGGTGGAAATTTTAATTAAGCAGGTGTTTAGTTGATAAGGCTAATTACTAATCATATTATTAGAGGTAAAACATTAGTGGCGTTCTCTATGATCATGACACCGTACTCCTGAGGCATCCATAATTGTGGACACACGGCTTCTCGAAAAGATTTACCCTGCAGGGGTGCACTACTGTACCCAAACGCATGTTCAATCCGTCAGGCAACATAATACGCGTGCCTTCCGAATCTTACAACAAGAACTGTCCCATAACTACGCGCGTATCAAGAGGTATCACCTACTGTGTTTTATCCAGCCCAGAGGCACGGCCGAGTCTCAAGGTGGCACAACGTTCATGACTACTATACAGAACGGCCCTGGAGGATAACTTGTAGAGCTCCCTTTGAACCGCCAGCATGTACCGCTTTTATGTATGCAATTCCCGGGCTGTCCACCAAATCATATCATAACCAAGTCCGAAGACATAACAACTCACCCATGTCCGAGGACATATTATGCCTATGCACCGAATGGAAAACCAATTTTGTGACCCTCTGGATAAACGAATAGCGTCGGTAGTTGAGGAGGGATCCCATGGGACCCCACGTTTGGTTAGCGCGATCAACTCAGAACTAGTATCATAGAACGAACGGGTCCTAGGGCGGCTCAAGCAGTTCCCAAAGGTGGTCATGTAGCATCCCATCTGTCTAACATCTGTAATGCTACATGGTCTAATAATAAAATGCTACTTCCTACATATAATTATTGCATCATAATTATATCATGCTCATGTCATCATGCCACATTGCATTTGAGCATCATTTAAAACCCTTTTTCCATTTGGTTCTTATCTCATATGCACTATTAATTGTATTTGCCTTTTGATACATTGTATTTGGTTCTTGATAAATGCTTGTTGCCCAAGTTGAGTTGGGGGCATATCTTTTAAGTACTCCACCACCTTCTTTGTCACCACCCCATAATTCCACCATCCAACTATATGTGAGCTTTGTATTTTATTTGGTTTTACCTCTAGCTCATGTGGGTTGGGATGGATCCACTTCTACTTCCATCTGCTCCCATATATGCATCATGTTGTTTTCACAATATTACTATGGGAGGCCTCATGGTCACCTTTGCATGCCATGTGAGTAGAATATTTCATATATCTTCCATATGGGTTGTTTTGGGAATAATTGAGCATTGTTTAAATATAATTGTGGCCAAATGATATTCTAGTGGGACATACACACTAGCATGGCCTATTATATTCAGATATGCTTAAATCCACCCTTACCATATATCAACAAGCTTGTAGCTTAGGGCGTGGTCTTTATTCAAGTATGGTTGTGCATGGATGTAATAGATGCCCATATGTATATGTAGTTGTTTACACAACTAGTGAATGTGGCAATTATTCTTCATGCATGGCCCATGCAAGGCCTCTCTCATGTTCTTCTATTTGGTTTCTTTTGGAATATTTGGGTGGAGCTTGTTTGAAATCAAATGAAACAAATGAACCAAATAGATGCTTATCTTCACTTGTCTTCCACCTTGCAACTCTTTTAGTGGATTTTCTCTTTGTCAAGAATACATGGGACATATATTTTGTTTTCACAAAATATTATCATGTGCATGAGATAATGCCACATGTAAGATCATCTCCTCCCACCTCTCTCTCTCTTTTCGCCCTTTGGTTTTTCTCTTTGTTTGGAATTCAAACTCCTTGGTGTTTTCATATCTAATCCAAACCCTAGCTCATCCATCTATCTTTTCCCTCTCCCTTTTTCTAGCTAAACCTAGCTATTTTTTTCCTCTCTCTCTTTTTCTAGCTAAACCCTAGCTCACCTCACCACCCCTCCTCATCCCTAGCCTCGGCTAAACCTAACCTACCCCTTGCCACCCTAGACCATCACCACCTGGTCCGGTTCCCCCTTGCAACCTGGGCTCGACCCAATCACCTTGCTCGACTCTGAACCGAGCCACCTATGCCGAACCCTCCTGCCGGTCTAACCCTAGCCGAGCCCCTCCCCTCTCTGTTCCTCTATCCCGCTGCCAAGGAAAGCCCCACCGAGCCACCGCATCGATCCACACCGAGCCGCAGCCCTAGGCGCCAGCTGCTCGAGCCCCTGCGCCAACCGAACCGTGCCAGAACGTGAGAAGGAGGAGGAAGAGAAAGGTGCACGCCACCCTTTCCACCCGAGCCCCATGTGCACCTTTCCCTTGCCTTATCTACTCCCTCCTCTGCCTTGAAGCCTCAGATCTCCCCCAAGGCTCTACCCATCGCTGCCCTTCACCACCTTTCCCATCTACCCTGCCAACTCTCTCTTCCATCTCCGATCGCCCACCGTCGGCATCAGCTCACCACCGTAGCTAGGAGGAGGCGGGCGTGGAGTTGAGGTGTCGAGGAAGAACCAACGGAGCCCCTGGACTATCCCAGTACACGGCAGCAAGGAGGAGACGGCCAGCCCCGCTGCACGCCGACACGCCGACGTGACCGACGCAAAACCCTAACCTACCGAGCGCCAGCGTCCCCGCCGATCCCCTGCGCTCCGGCCCGATCCGTCACCACCAGCACACCCGCGGTGAGCTACTACGCCTCCTAGACATCTCCCCCTATCTATCTCTTCCTAGTCACGCCGCGCACTCTGACGAGCACTCCCTGTGCACCGCGCTCACGTTCGTTTTCCCATCGTTGCGCCGCAGTAACCTCACCTCGCCGCGTAGCACCTTCCCAGCATCAAACCCCGCTAGCCGCAGCGGTAGCCGCCGCCGCGCGCGCGCTAGGTCGCGGGATCGAACCCCCGCCGCGCCTGTCCCCTGCGTTCTTGATTCGAAACACCGAGAAGAAGAACGAGCGAGCACTGCGGTTACCCACCTTTTGTTTTCCTCAACCGCCTGCACCAGGCCCACCTGTCATGTGCTGTGGTATTTTTATAAAAAGGTACCCAGTTTTCTTGTGCCTCAACCCGCACCCCCATCTCGCGCATACGTGGTCGCCGCAGCGTGCCTTGCGTGGTCCATGAACCGCCCCCCCCCACTCACCGCCGCAGGCTGAATAACCCCTCGGTGAGAAAAGCCCCGCGTGGACCGCGGTGTTCCACTTGTTGCTGAGTCAACGCCGGCCCCACTTGTCGGTGACGGTGGCTAGCTTCCGCTGTGTATAAAAAGTATCTGTTCTCTTTCTGTTTAATAAAAAAAGATTTCAGAAATTGCATATTTGTTTTAATATCCAAAAAATTAATATCTTTTATTTGACTTATTCAAATAATACAAATGAGATATGTTTTTGAATCAGAAAAATGTGAGGATTTCAAATCTACCATTCAAAATAATGTTTGACTAATTTAAATTTTCGAAATTGTTTAATTGCAATAAAAATGCCTTTTCTTAATTAATTAATAACTTTAATTCTATAACTCCAAATTTGATAAATAATATGTCTAAATCGATCAGCGTGACGAGCCTGTTCTAACTACGCATTCCTTGATATGAATTGTAGCATGCATTATATAAATATTTAGTGGACAGCAAGTGTTATGGGGGCAAAACATGACTAAAAACTTAATAAAATGATTTATTCTTGTCCCCACACCTCACCCTTGCCATGCTGCATTATTGCCATGTAAATTGTGCATCATTCATCATGGCATGCTTGGTTGTTTGTCGCATTTTATTTATATGCTTGTGCACTTTATTTATGTTGGCCCTTGTTTGTTTGGTTCTTCTTTCGAATAGACGCCGAGCAGGGGAATTATCAGAAATCCCAGGAGTACTACCCAGATCCATCCCTCGCTTCAACTGAGCTGCCAGGCAAGCACTACCACATGCTTGCATACATATAGTACCTATTGCTTCTATCATATTCTTGCATCATTGAGTCGCGATTGCATTAAACTGAATCCCAAGTATTGCATGGCCTTTACTTTTAAACCCCACCGAAGCTTGTTCCTCTATCCTATGAACCCTTGCTACAGGAGTTGCTTGAGCCTTGCGAGTCGTAGAATTGCATGTGTAGGATTTGTGAGTGTGTGGTGGATAACGAGGTACCTAAACAACATAACCTGAGTAGTAATGGGATAACTCATGAAAGAGGCACCGGTGGGCAATATCTGTTATTTGGTTTTTCATACTCACTCGTGTCCCGTAGGACCCCGAGTACTTGATACCTATTCCTTGACTATTCGCACTATCCACATACATGAGACTCTATGAATCCCCCTTTGCATGAGCTTGATTTGTACTTTATTTCTTGGGGCCACAAAGTAGTTTGGGGCTTTATTACTATCCTGTACTTATTCCATGCTTTACTGCTTTATTTAAGATTGTGCGTGGAGCACCTGTACTATTTTGGATCGTGACACGTTTTCGTTGTATCGACAAGCCCAGTCACACTTTCGGGTTCCCATTCGATTACCGCCGTCCACACAAACGCTGGGTCCGTTCCGGAGCCGGCCAACTTCGTTGCGGGTAGCTTAGTGGGGTGGCCCCCTGAAATATTTTATGAATCTTGTGATTGCTTTATCGTGAAAGCCTCGTTGGGTTTTGATTTGGTTTTCCCAGGTCGATCGTGTGTGTGTTGCTATTTGTGCACCCCTGCAGGGTAAATCTTTCTGAAAGTCGTGTCCGCGGTTATGGACGACTTGGAGCACAGTTTCTTGATCATAAACAAGTATAACTAAAGTACCGTCTTTAATTTGACTAAATATCTGACTAGTAATTAGTGCAATATTCATGGAATGGTTAATAAAACTGCCAATGGATGGGTTGTTCGTCCGCTTTCTCGTTGGTAAGCGAGAAGGAGGATGGATCTGTTACTTTATACTGTTATAACTGTTGTTTCTAATTAACGGACATCCACATATCATTGGTTAGGCGGATGGATAGCGAGTATCTATAGGCTTGTTAGTTATTATCTTTTGCTGCAATTGCGTCACCCCAGGTATATGTCCCCTTTAGAGGCATAAAGACTTGCTGAGTACCCCTAGGGTCTCACACGATAAATTGTTTGATTCAGATGAACAGGTGTATTCGCAAGATGGATCTTTGGGTGGAGGAGATGATGATGTATAGCGATCACTCGGTGTAGAGATTCCAGAGATGGGGATTCGTGAGATCTGTGGGCGGGATGTGCTTACTTCTGTGGCATCTTATGCCGATTTGCTTCTTATCCGTACTCGGATCTTGTTTCCCACTTCCGCTTGATACTCTGTTGATTGATGTATGAGGAGCTATCCTACACTATTATTTATATCTAGGATATTTGGATCTTGCCGTATGGCGTTGCAATATTTCTATTTCTTTTAGATGGTATGGCTCTGAGAACTGTTGTAAGGTAGCTTGCATACATACTCACTTGTGTATGTATTTGATCTCTTCGCTTGTTGCCTACGCCGCTCGCTCTTGTCCTGATGTTTTTGGAAGTGGTTAGGGCGGCCGACGGGCCTACACGTGGGAGGCCCTGGGCCTCCGCTGTAAAACCCTTAACCACTTTTGGTTCATCCAGGCTTGAACTTAGAGCGTAGGGTCCGAGGTTGTTACAATTGGTATCAGAGCCATCTCTCCCTTCAGGGTCTCAGCCAAATGGTTGTTGTCAGTCTAGCAAATATTTTGGTAGTTATGTATACTAGGGAAAAACAAAACGCGAGAGTATGACTGCTTCCATTTTTCTTCTTACCCACCCACCCACCCTTTTCTGGTAAGGAAGTGTAACGTTTTCAATCCTCTTCTAAAGTTCAAACTAGGATTCACGTGTTCTGGGTTCCGTAGTACCATAGGTTGTGTGAGTGTGTGTGTGTGTAATTCCTTGTCTATCTGTTGCATCCAACTTGTTGTCGCTATCTGCCTTTTGGTTATCAACTGTTGGTACATTCCATACCGACAGGCTTTTGTAAACCGACGTGATCTATCTGATTCGTTGTAAACCGACGCGATCTGTCTTGCTCTTTGTTATCCGACGCTATCTTGTCATGGGTGTTTGTTTTCCGTAGTTGCTAATCTTTAGGTTCATCTTATGAAGGAAGAGAGTCGGGATATGTGTTTTACTTATTCATGTGCGGAGTAATGATTTGAGTGCGGGATGGAGTCGCGACCATACCACTACTTTTATCATTCGCTCTTGTATATTGAATTGGTAGGGTTACTAATCTTGATTCGTTAAGTGGTTTTGCGCATATAGTGGTATTCTAATGCCGAAATTTGCGGAATTTTTTTCTTTGATAGCTTTGTGTACCACACTCCTTGTTCAGTGGTGTGCGATATGCTTACTATCTTCTAGGTGCTTTGAACTTTGTTGATATCTCAATATCATCTTAGTAAATTGTATCCTTTAATCTTGGTTAATTCCATTTTGGTACTATTTTGGATTATTATTATTCTCCATTATGGTACTGACTTGAGTTTTATATCAATCACAGGATGGCACCACCACGCCGCACTGAGGAGGACATACCACCTGAACTGGGGGCTGCGTTGGCAAGTATTGCTAATGCCTTGGGAACAATGCAACAGAACCAGCAACGCTTTGAAGAGGGTGTCAGGAGGAATGAGTTTGTCCTGCAACCTCCACCTCCCAAGCGAGGAGACATCAAGGGTTTTCTGAAGTTCAACCCGCGCCACTTTGAGGTGTCTGATCAGCCACTGGATGCTGATGATTGGCTGCGTGAGATGTCAAGGTTGCTGATGACTGTTGATGTTCCTGAACAAGAATGGGTAAAATGTGCCACTCACCTTCTGAAGGGAGACGCAGCCCTATGGTGGGAGAATTACCTGAAGGCAAACCACTCTGGTTTTCAGCCTACTTGGGAGCAGTTCACTGGGGCTTTCAAAGAGCAATACCTGTCAGAAATTGTCATGGAGAGGATGAAGGAAGTGTTTCTCAACCTCAAGCAGGGCAATGATAATGTCAACACCTATATCAGAAACTTCATGAATCTTTCTCGGTATGGTGGCGATGAAATCTCTGATGACAAGAAGAAGCAAAAGAGGTTCAGGCAAGGGCTCAATGCATCTATCAAATATGCAATCACTCATGCAAGGCCGGGGTCTTTTCTAGAACTCCAACATATAGCTCTACAGGAAGAAGCTAGTAGGCAAGTGTTCGAGGAGTCCAAGAAACACATCCGTGACGCAGCAAGCTCTTCAGCTATGACAACTCCTTCTAAGCGCCGCATGTGGGTTCCTAATACCGCACCGCCGCTCCCGGCTCCACCAAGACCTTCAAGCTACGCGGCAAGGCCACCAAACTCCTTTACCACTGCTCCTAGCGGCTACAACCAAAACTACCCTGCGCTGGCAAGGAGTCCACAGCTCTGTTGCTCCACGTCCACCTGGTGCTTGTTACACTTGTGGGAACACTGGGCATCAACACTGGAGTTGTCCCATGGACAACAAAGCTCTTCCTCCACCACCTCTAAGACCTGCATCAAGTTCTTCTATCGTTCGTGCACCTCCACCGCAGGCTCTCAACATCAACACCAAGCTCGGGTCCACTGTTGCTCGTGCCAACTGTGTCAACGTCGCTCAAGCTGAACATGCAACTGGAGTTGTGATGGGTACGCTCCCTATTAACTCAGTCCCTGCATGAGTTTTGTTTGATTCTGGTGCATCGCATTCTTTTGTTTCTCACAAGTTTGCTCATGAGCATGATCTGGCTATGGGTCCTCTATTGCATCGTCTCGTGGTACAATCTCATGGGTCAAACATGAGGGTTGCTCATATCAGCCATGGCAATCAAATTGAGATTGGTGGCTCTTCGTTCCCAGCTTCCTTAATTATTCTGGGCAATTCTAACATTGATGTTATCCTGGGCATGGATTGGTTAACAGCAAATGCAGCTGTGATTGATTGTGCTGAACGCTCGGTTTCTCTAAAAATTCCTGAAGGCCATATAGTCTATTCTCCAAGTCTGACTCCTGCAATTCAGCTTTTCTCTTTGGCGGCTCTGAATGATGATGCTATGGAGGCTATTCAGAGTGTTCCGGTGGTCTGTGAGTTCCCAGATGTTTTCCCGAAGAGTTACCAGGTATGCCTCCTGACCGAGAAGTCGAGGTTGTGATTGAGCTTGAACCTGGAACCGCTCCTATCTCCAAGCGGCCTTATAAAATGGGTCCTGCTGAGTTGGCTGAACTCAAACGTCAGCTTGAAGAACAAGAGAAGTTGGGTTTCATTCAGCATAGCACTTCCTCTTGGGGCAGCCCAACAATCTTTGTGAAGAAGCGAGACCAGACTGATAGACTTTGTGTTGACTATCAGGCTCTCAATGCAAAAACCATCAAGAATAAATATCCCCTTCCGCGGATTAATGATCTCTTCGATCAGCTAGCTGGAGCTGTGGTATTCTCTAAGCTTGACTTGAGAAGTGGATATCATCAAATCAAGATTCGCAAGGAAGATGTTCCCAAAACAGCTTTCACCACCCGCTATGGCCTGTACGAGTACACGATCATGTCTTTCGGTCTAACCAATGCACCTGCCACATTCTCGAGGCTTATGAACTTGGTTTTCATGGAGTATCTTGATAAGTTCGTCGTGGTCTATCTGGATGACATTCTAGTCTATTCTAAATCAAAGGAAGAACATGAAGAACACCTTCGGTGTGTCCTAAACAAGCTTCGTGAGAACCGCCTGTATGCAAAGTTCTCCAAGTGTGAGTTCTGGCTGCCTGAAGTCACCTATCTGGGTCACGTCATCTCTGCTAAGGGCATTGCCATCAACCCAGAAACTGTTCGGACAATTGTTGAGTGGCTTCCACCCAAAAATGTCAAAGAAGTCCGGAGTTTCCTTGGTTTGGCTAGTTACTGTCGTCGCTTCGTTCAGAACTACTCGAAGATTGCGAAGCCTCTTACCGATCTCCTCAAGAAAGGCAAGAAATACCTTTGGTCTCCTGCATGTCAAGCTAGTTTTGAAACACTCAAAGAGAAGCTCACTTCCACACTAGTCTTGATTCCTCCAGATACATCAAAGCCTTTCCAGATATTCTGTGACGCCTCATTGCAAGGATTGGGTGCGGTCCTCATGCAAGAAAAGCAAGTCGTTGCTTATGCTTCCCGTCAGTTGAAAACTCATGAGCTCAACTATCCTACACATGACCTCGAACTTGCAGCGGTTGTCTTCGCCTTAAAAGTATGGAGGCACTACTTGCTTCGGAACCGTTGTGAGATCTTTTCTGACCACAAAAGCCTGAAGTATATCTTCACTCAGCCGGATCTCAACGTTTGTCAGAGGAGGTGGATTGAAACAATTAAGGACTTCGATCTGACCATCAACTACACTCCTGGCAAAGCTAATGTCATGGCCGATGCTCTCAGCCGAAAAGTTTATGTCAACAACCTCATGGTGGAAGAACAACAGCCTCTGTTGTGCGAGGAATTCCGCCAGCTCAACCTTGAATTTGTGGATCAAGGGTATCTACTGAATCTTCTGGCAACCCCTCTCTTAGAAGAAAAAGTTCGCTCCATTCAACTTGGTGATCCTTACACTAAAAACATCATCTCCAAGATTCAGCTTCTGAAGTATGAACCTTTCCACCTTGACGACCAAGTCACTCTATTCTTTAAGAACCGGATGTTTGTTCCAAAGTATCCGGATTTGAGAGAGCAAGTTCTTAAAGAAGCTCATGATTTTGTACTTTCTATCCACCCTGGCAGCACTAAGATGTACATGTACTTGAAAACACAGTATTGGTGGCCTAGGTTGAAACGATATTGTGCCAAGTATGTCTCGGAGTGTGATGTCTGCCACAGAGTAAAAGCTATTCATCAGAAACCTTCCGTCTTCTACAGCCATTGAAGCCTCCGGAATGGAAATGGGAGAAAGTAGAGATGGACTTCATAACTGGGTTTCCAAGGTCGCGGAGAGGGAACAATGCAATCTTTGTTGTCATCGACAGGCTTTCTAAAGTGGCTCACTTCTTTCCCGTCAAGGAAACAATTTCTGCAATTCAGTTGGCTGAGCTCTATATCAACAGAATTGTCTCTTTGTATGGGGTTCCTCTTGAGATCAGCTCAGACCGTGGAAGCATCTTCACTTCCAAGTTCTGGGGAAGTTTCCAAAATGCTTTGGGAACAAAGTTGAACTTTAGCACAACTTACCACCCTCAGTCGCAAGGGCAAGTTGAAAGGATCAATCAGATTCTGGAAGATATGCTCCGTGCTTGCGTCATCTCTTTCGGCATGAAGTGGGAAGAATGCCTTCCTTATGCTGAATTCTCTTACAACAACAGCTTCCAGAAGAGTCTAAAGATGGCACCATTTGAGGTTCTCTATGGCCGCAATGCAGAACTCCGATTGGTTGGTCGGGCGCAGGTGAAAGAACATTGTTTGGCCCTGACATTGTAACTCAAGCAGAGGAGAAGGTTCACATCATTCTTCGAAAACCTGAAGGTTGCGCAAAGTCACCAGAAGAGCAACTATGATAGAAAGCACACGGACATGGAGTATGTCCCTGGTGATCTCATTTACCTTCGTGTCACTCCCATGAGAGGCACGCATCGGTTTGGTATCAAAGGAAAGCTGGCTCCTAGATACATCGGTCCTTTCAAAGTTCGTGGAAGAAGAGGAGAAGTTTCTTATGCTCTCGAGCTCCCTGAAAAACTCAAGGTCCATGATGTTTTCCATATCTCTCAACTCAAGAAGTGCTTCAAGGATCCCGGCAGGACCGTGGACCATGAGCTCATCAATCTCCAAGAAGATCTGTCTTATCAAGAACACCCCACAAAAATCCTAGGAGTTGCAGAAAGAAAGAATCGCAACAAGTCTATCAAGTTCTGCAAGGTGTAGTGGTCACACCATTCCGTTGATGAAGCCACTTGGGAACGTGAGGATGAGCTCCGTGCCAAGTACCCCACCCTCTTCGTGTCTTCTTCTTCTTCCTAGAATCTCGGGGCGAGATTCCTATTTAGTGAGGGAGAGTTGTAGCATCCCATCTATCTAACATCTGTAATGCTACATGGTCTAATAATAAAATGCTACTTCCTACATATAATTGTTGCATCATAATCATGCTCATGTCATCATGCCACATTGCATTTGACCATCATTTAAAACCCTTTTTCCATTTGGTTCTTATCTCATATGCACTATTAATTGTATTTGCCTTTTGATACATTGTATTTGGTTCTTGATAAATGCTTGTTGCCCAAGTTGAGTTGGGGGCATATCTTTTAAGTACTCCACCACCTTCTTTGTCACCACCCCATAATTCCACCATCCAACTATATGTGAGCTTTGCATTTTATTTGGTTTTACCTCTAGCTCATGTGGGTTGGGATGGATCCACTTCTACTTCCACCTGCTCCCATATATGCATCATGTTGTTTTCACAATATTACTATGGGAGGCCTCATGGTCACCTTTGCATGCCGTGTGAGTAGAATATTTCATATATCTTCCATATGGGTTGTTTTGGGAATAATTGAGCATTGTTTAAATATAATTGTGGCCAAATGATCTTCTAGTGGGACATACACACTAGCATGGCCTATTATATTGAGATATGCTTAAATCCACCCTTACCATATATCAACAAGATTGTAGCTTAGGGTGTGGTCTTTATTCAAGTATGGTTGTGCATGGATGTAATAGATGCCCATATGTATATGTAGTTGTTTACACAACTAGTGAATGTGGCAATTATTCTTCATGCATGGCCCATAAAAGGCCTCTCTCATGTTCTTCTATTTGGTTTCTTTTGGAATATTTGGGTGGAGCTTGTTTGAAATCAAATGAAACAAATAAACCAAATAGACGCTTATCTTCACTTGTCTTCCACCTTGCAACTCTTTTAGTGGATTTTCTCTTTGTCAAGCATACATGGGACATATATTTTGTTTTCACAAAATATTATCATGTGCATGAGATAATGCCACATGTAAGATCATCTCCTCCCACCTCTCTCTCTTTTGGCCCTTTGGTTTTTCTCTTTGTTTGGAATTCAAACTCCTTGGTGTTTTCATATCTAATCCAAACCCTAGATCATCCATCTATCTTTTCCCTCTCCCTTTTTCTAGCTAAACCTAGCTATTTTTTTTCCTCTCTCTCTTTTTCTAGCTAAACCCTAACTCACCTCACCACCCCTCCTCATCCCTAGCCTCGGCTAAACCTAACCTACCCCTTGCCACCCTAGACCATCACCACCTGGTCCGGTTCCCCCTTGCAACCTGGGCTCGACCCAATCCCCTTGCTCGACTCTGAACCGAGCCACCTATGCCGAACCCTCCTGCCGGTCTAACCCTAGCCGAGCCCCTCCCCTCTCTGTTCCTCTATCCCGCTCCCAAGGAAAGCCCCACCGAGCCACCGCATCGATCCACAGAGCATGACCCAGGCGACTCAGCTACCCTCGGCCAACCGAAGTGCCAAGACGCGTGAGAAGGAGGAGGAAGAGAAAGGTGCACGCCACCTTTTCCACCCGAGCCCCATGTGCACCTTTCCCTTGCCTTATCTACTCCCTCCTCTGCCTTGAAGCCTTAGATCTCCCCCAGGGCTCTGCCCATCGCTGCCCTTCACCACCTTTCCCATCTACCCTGCCAACTCTCTCTTCCATCTCCGATCGCCCACCGTCGGCATCAACTCACCACCGTAGTTAGGAGGAGGCGAGCGTGGAGTTGAGGTGCCGAGGAAGAACCAGCGGAGCCCCTGGACTATCCCAGTACACGGCAGCGAGGAGGAGACGGCCAGCCCCGCTGCACGCCGACGTGACCGACGCAAAACCCTAACCTACCGAGCGCCAGCGTCCCTGCCGATCCCCTGCGCTCCGGCCCGATCCGTCACCACCAGCACACCCGCGGTGAGCTACTGCGCCTCCCAGACATCTCCCCATGTATATCTCTTCCTGGTCACGCCGCGCACTCCGATGAGCACTCCCTGTGCACCGCGCTCGCGTTCGTTTTCCCATCATTGCGCCGCAGTAACCTCACCTCGCCGCATAGCACCTTCCCATCATCAAACCCCGCTAGCTGCAGCGGTAGCCGCTGCCGCGCGCCCTAGGTCGCGGGATCGAACCACCGCCGCGCCTGTCCCCTGTGTTCTTCAGTTTCGTCAGAAACACTGAGAAGAAGAACAGTAGCCGGAGCACTTTGCGGTTACCCCCTGCCTTTTTGTTTCCTCAACCCGCACTCCAGACCAGGCCCACCTGTCATGTGTTGTGGCATTCTTATAAAAAGGTACCCAGTTTTCTTGTGCCTCAACCCGCACCCCCATCTGCGCCGTGGGCGCCTGCTCAAGGCATGCGAGGCCCTCACAACCGCCCCACCATCAGCATCTTTGACATCTTGAATAACCCCACGGTGAGAAAAGCCCCGCGTGGACCGCGGTGTTCCACTTGTTGCTGAGTCGGCCGCCCCACTTACAATTGTGATTGGCTAGCTTCCGCTGTGTATAAAAAGTATCTGTTCTCTTTCTGTTTAATAAAAAAGATTTCAGAAATTGCATATTTGTTTTAATATCCAAAAAATTAATATCTTTTATTTGACTTATCCAAATAATACAAATGAGATATGTTTTTGAATCAGAAAAATGTGAGGATTTCAAATCTGCCATTCAAAATAATGTTTGACTAATTTAAATTTTTGAAATTGTTTAATTGGAATAAAAATGCCTTTTCTTAATTAATTAATAACTTTAATTCTATAACTCCAAATTTGACAAATAATATGTCTAAATTGATCAGCGTGACGAGCCTATTCTAACTACGTATTCCTTGATATGAATTGTAGCATGCATCATATAAATATTAAGTGGACAACAAGTGTTATGGGGGCAAAACATGACTAAAAACTTAATAAAATAATTTATTCTTGTCCCCACACCTCACCCTTGTCATGCTACATTATTGCCATGTAAATTGTGCATCATTCATCATGGCATGCTTGGTTGTTTGTCGTATGTTATTTATATGCTTGTGCACTTTATTTATGTTGGCTCTTGTTTGTTTGGTTCTTCTTTCGAATAGGCCTTGTTGGGAATTATCAGAATCCTGGAGTACTACCCAGATCCATCCCTCGCTTCAACTGAGCTACCAGGCAAGCACTACCATATGCTTGCATACATATAGTACCTATTGCTTCTATCTTATTCTTGCATCATTGAGTCGCGGTTGCATTAAACTGAATCCCAAGTATTGCTTGTTCCTCCATCCTATGAACCCTTACTACAGGAGTTACTTGAGCCTTGTGAGTCATAGAATTGCATGTGTAGGGTTTGTGAGTGTCTGGTGGATAACGAGGTACCTAAACAACATAACCTGAGTAGTAATGGGATAACTAATGAAAGAGGCACCGGTGGGCAATATCTGTTATTTGGTTTTTCATGCTCACTTGTGTCCCGTAGGACCTCGAATACTTGATACCTGTTCCTTGACTATTCGCACTATCCACATACGAGAGACTCTATGAATCCCCCTTTGCATGAGCTTGATTTGTGCTTTATTTCTTGGGGCCACAAAGTAGTTTGGGGCTTTATTACTATCCTGTACTTATGCCAGGCTTTACTGCTTTATTTAAGATTGTGCGTGGAGCACCTGTACTGTTTTGAATTGTGACACGTTTTCGCTGTATCGACAAGTCCAGTCACACTTTTGGGTTCCCAGTCGATTACGCGTCACACAAACCACTGGTTTGTTCCGAGCTGCCAACTTCGCTATGGTAGCTTAGTGGGGTGGCACCCTGAAATATTTTATGAATCCTGTGATTGCTTTGTCGTGAAAGCCTCGTTGGGTTTTGATTTGGTTTTTCCGAGGTCGATCGTGTGTGTGTTGCTATTTATGCACCCCTGCAGGGTAAATCTTTCTGAAAGCCGTGTCCGCGGTTATGGACAACTTGGAGCACAGTTTCTCGATCGTAGACAAGTATAACTAAAGTACCGTCTTTAATTTGACTAAATATCTGACTAGTAATTAGTGCAATATTCATGGAATGGTTAATAAAACTGCCAACGGATGGGTTGTTCGTCCGCTTTCTCGTTGGTTAGCGAGAAGGAGGATGGATCTGTTACTTTATACTGTTATAATTGTTGTTTCTAATTAACGGACATCCGCCTATCATTGGTTAGGCGGATGGATAACGAGTATCTATAGGCTTGTTAGTTATTATCTTTTATTGCAATTGCGTCACCCCAGATATATGTCCCCTTTGGAGGCATAAAGACTTGCTGAGTACCCCTAGGGTCTCACACGATAAATTGTTTGATTCAGATAAACAGGTGTATTCGCAAGATGGATATTGGGTGGAGGAGACAGATGATGTTGGCAACGATCACTCGGTGTAGAGATTCCAGGGATGGGGATCCGTGAGATCTGTGGGCGGGATGTGCTTACTTCTGTGGCATTTTATGCCGATTTGCTTCTTATCTGTACTCGGATCTTGTTTCCCGCTTCCGCTTGATACTCTGTTGATTGATGTATGAGGAGCTATCCTACACTATTATTTATATCTAGGATATTTGGATCTTGCCGTATGGCATTGCAATATTTCTATTTCTTTTAGATGGTATGGCTCTGAGAACTGTTGTAAGGTAGCTTGCATACATACTCACTTGTGTATGTATTTAATCTCTTCGCATGTTGCCTACGCCGCTCGCTCTTGTCCCGATGTTTTTGGAAGTGGTTAGGGCGGCCGACGGGCCTACACGTGGGTGGCCCTGGGCCTCCGCTGTAAAACCCTTAACCACTTTTGGTTCATCTAGGCTTGAACTTAGAGCGTAGGGTCCGAGGTTGTTACAGGTCCCTGCTAGGGCCTTATCATTAGGTGAAAACATAACCATAACCATAACCAACATCACCAATTTAATTGATCATTGTATCAACCATAACCAGATATCGTGATTCACCTGTATGAGAGCGGGCAACAGACCTAAGCATGCGCTATGACTCGCAAGGGCCAAAGCTAACTGGTCAAGCAAAGCCAATAGGATAACCAAGGCAATATAGTGGAGCAGGTAAATAAAGGTACGATACTAAAGCATCGACAATAAGGATAGCAATAGATCAAAGGAAGGAAGTAAAGACTATAAATACAAGACAGGTAGAAGGAGGAGAATGCTCGCCTGAGAAACAAAGTCGGTGACCGAGGGCTTGTCGCAACTCGCAACCACTCATCGTCCTATCCGGTGAAGAAGCAATCGATGCACTATTTAATACTACGACAGAAGATCTGGCATGTTTATGATATGATGCATGACATGGCATAGTGCGACGCAATTATCAATGTTAAGCGGAATCGGGGTCCAGACATTTAATTAGAAGATTCAAGTTATTTAGCTACCCCACAAATTAAATGTTGAATTAACAGGGCAAAAAATTGCATCGGTTTACTACACAAATTTAAATGGAGTCAGGACAAAGACAAAATATCCTGAATATACACTTCATATTTAATTTAGATGAATCAACTATTTAACCCAACCAACAAGATTTACATGTATGCAAGCATGATAATTTAAATATGCGACAAGCTATATGTCATTTTATGAAAAAAGGGGTCAGATAGAGGTCTCTCGTTTTGGATCGAAGAGGCGACGAGATGATTTTCAGAATATTGTTGGAGTGGCAGAAGTACTCAAAAGTAGCCGGAAAGAACTTTCGGAGAGGATAATCTGGGACAAATCTCCTGTGGACATTTTATCGAACACGTCAGGAACAAGACAGCCACACACAGAAGCTGCTTTGCTACTTGGCCGGAGAAATCTGAGACTAAGTGAACTACTTACTGAACGGAGCAAGAGAGCATACATGCGTCTGTCCTGCACGAGGTTCAGTAGGAGCAGAGTTGATCCTTGGGACACTGAAGGGGCACACTAGTGCGGCTGCCCGCAGGTGGAGTGGAGCGCCTCGGTTGTTGCAGCCTCCTATAGTAGGTGGCAACAGGCCTGGGATCGACAACTGCTGGTTGCGGCCGCGACCACGGGAGCCAGCGAACTCAAAGTCGGCATGGCATACTACGGCCGGGGACAAGACGGGTATGCGGTGGTGATTTGGTGGTGTTGGAACAGCCGATTCATGCGACGGTGAAGGGCCAAGCTAGTCCGTGCATGCGGCGGCAGGGGAAAAATCTACTGGAGCAAGGCTGGCATCTGGGCAGCTCTTGGGCGTGCGGCCAAGTATGGGGATCTGCTGCTGCGCATGGGCATGGCCTGCTGCGATTGCACGGGTAGTGAAGCATGTCATGCTCACAGAAACCAAGGGGGAGACAAGATGTGGCAAAACAAAAATCAAACGCGATCGAATCTGGTTGCTCCTAGCACCATGGATGAATGGCGGTGAGGGCCTAGGCAGGTAACACGACTGATTAGCTTGGCCACCTCGTGGAATCAAATATCAAGGCTAGCTCAATAGATCATACGGGGGCGAGCACAAGGATTGGAGCAGGTGAATCAAACATGGAACATGGTAGCTTCCCGACACTTGAGAGAAACAGAGTGGGGAATTTTTCCAGATCCAGGTTTGGAGGCTAAGATTTGAGAAGAAAGAAAAGAAATGGATATTTATATAGTCCAAAGTGGTTTAGATGGAGCTTGTTTTGGGCCAAAACTTTAGACGGGCTTTTAGCCTAATTTTTTTTTAGTCAAATAAGAAAACCATTTATGATCACATAACGGACCGAAAATATTATTTTGTTTTAGTTTCAAAATAAGAAAAGAAAACGGATTTAATAAAACCATGGGGATATTTAGTAAAACAAAAATAGGTTTTTTAGATAAATAGTTTGCGGTTAAACTTGCGAAAAAAATATGTATAATGATGTCATGATGATGCACAAAATTAAAATAACAGGCAAATCTAATTGGGGAATAGTTTCCCGGGCATTACACGTGTTTAATTTGACTAAAACATGACTAGTAAATAGTGCAACACTCATGGAATGAATAATAAAATTGCGAACAGATGGGATGTTCATCCGCCTTCTCATTTGGTAAGCGAGAAGGAGGGTGAGCGATGTTCATTTATGTTACTTATATAACTTTTGTTTCTAATTACCGAGTGTCCGTCCATATCTGGTTGGACGGATGTTGTAGCATGTCTACAGAACTATTTAGATATTATCTTTCGCTGCAATTGCTTCACCCCTAGGTTGTTCACTTTAGATGCATAAAAACTTGCTGAGTGCCCTAGGGTCTCACACCATAACCATTGCTTAAGTTGTCAGGTACATCCATATGAAGGCTACTATGTTGATGAGGCCAATGATGGAGGCAACGTACCTTGTGCACAGAGATTTCAGGGATAGAGATCTGTCGGCAGGAAGGTGCTTATTTCTGTTGCATCTTATGCCGATTTGCTTCTTAATCCGTACTCGGATCTTGTCTTCCGCTTCCTCTTGATACTATGTTGATTGATGTATGAGGATGTATCCTAAACTATTATATCTATCTAGGATATTTGAATCTTGTCGGATGACGTTGTCATATTTCCTTTCTTTATAGATGGAATTGCTCTGATATACTCTTGTATGTCACTGACATACATACTCATTTATGTATGTTTTGTTCACATACCTGTCGACTACGTCGCTCGTACTTGTTATGATGTTCTTGAAAGTGGATAGGGTGGTTGGCCGGTACCGTGTCCTGCTCCGCTTCTATAGCCTACACGTGGGTGGCCTTGGGCCTCTAAGGTAGCACCCATTATCCACTTTTGGCTTTGACGATTCCAAAATTGAAGCATTTTACCTCTTGTTTGTGCATAAATAGAGTAAGGAATTTTGTATTTCACTGTGCCTACGAGCGCTATTTCGTTCTTGTTTCAACAGGATCCCAAATCATGGAGTCATAGATGAACTTATCAATTATAGCTATCATATTGTGTAATTATATGATATTTCTAAGTGATAAATGTCATTTTATGAATTTACCTTCTCACCTGGATGAATAACAAATAAAGAGGAGGCATCAGCACTAATAACAACCACTGGTACGGGCGGAGCCCGCCCGTACCGCCTGCCCGTACTGGGCGCCATCGGGACCACCTCGTCAAATAGTTTCTCCTAGCAAAGACAAGAGGGAGATCTAACATTCACAGCCACTAGAAACCACGAAACACCACATCCGAGAGGGATCTGAAGGAGGAACTTGGCTAGAGAATAATCCCAACTTCTTCGCGGATCATTGGAGGATAATGCATCATCCCCTTCACCATCAACCGCTGCGTCTTCATCACTACCATTACTCAATCCTTCATCTATTAGATCTCTTTGTAATTCCAGATTCAATTGTGGTTTTCGTTAGATCTACACCCGTACTTTAATCCATCCATTTTATTATGATGTTGTTGTTGATTGCTTCCATGAGTGAGTAGTTCCTTTGTTCTTGGGGAGATGGAGAAACCCTAGCACCACTATGAACTTGTAATGAAGATGATCTATTCTTATGTCCATATGACTTGCTTGTCTATGATATAATTATGACTTGTGTTTGATTTCTCTCCTTAGATGATATGTGAAGTCGACCATGTATCATATGCCTTCGGGACTAAAGGGAGGATGAAACCCTTTGGACGTGTTGTGGAAGCGTACCTGGAGAGCAACATGACAGATTGGCGCCAGCTCGTAACCCTCACAGTCAAAGGGGGATTAAGAGGGACTCCTAAGCTAATTATGATATCCATGGGGAAACTCTTAATTGCGGTGGCTTCTATGGGTGATTGCTCTCAGCCATTGCAGTGGTTATTTAGAGGTGACCTCACACTAGGCTCAACAAAGTGGCTTCCTATGAGCCTTGTCGTGAACATCTTATTATGGGTCTCTCTCCACACATGTCATGACGTAAGAAGTATATTATCTTGATTACATGTAATAATAGTACTATTCTAGTGGTGTATCCTACATCCCCGAGAATGGTTTAGCCCTATTGAGTTCAACCACGCTTTCATACAATCTTGTTACTTGTTTTCTTTTACTTGTTTTAATTACTTTTCTACAAACAATTCAAACACCCTTTACTTGAGATCAAAGATGACTTACAAGTATTCTTTGGTAGATAGTAACGAGGGGCATAAAGAGCTTAACCAATAGCTCTCTGTGGGTTTGATATCTTTACTTCGAAACTAGCTACAATTAATATGTGCACTTGGAGTCATCAAGCTTCATCATGGCTTGTTGCTTAGAGCGTAGGGTTCGAGGTATTACATCTGGTATCAGAGCCATTCTGCCCTTTAGGGTCTCAACCAAGGTGGTCGTTGTTAGTCTAAAAAATATTTTGGTAGCTATGTTTACTAGGGAAAAACTAAATGTGAGAGTAGGATTGTTTCCATTTTTCTTCTTACCACGCACCCATCCAATTCTAGTAAGGAAGGGTAACATTTTTCTATCCTCTTCTAAAAATTCAAACTAGGATTCATGTGTTCGGGCTATCTGTAGTACCATAGGATGCGTTAGTCCTTTGTTGATCTATTGCATCCAACCTTGCTACGCAATATGCATCTGGTTATCAAATCTTGGTACATTCCATACCGAAAGGCTTGTCTATAAACTGGCGTGATCTATCCGACTCTTTGTTAACCGAGGTAATCTTCTTATGGGTGTTCTTCCTTTCTGCATGGTTTCACATAATGTGTGGTTGCTAATCTCTATCCATTAAGTTGTTTTTCGCATCTATTAGTATTTTATTGCTGAAAATGCGGATTTTTTCTTTGATACATATGTGTTTCCACACTCCTTTCTAGTCGTGTGTGATATGCTATCTATCTTCTTTTCGTTGGCATGTTCATGGTAACTAGATCTCTTGCCACCAACACATAATCTGAAGTTTTTAATTCATCTTCAATTCTTTTGGGATAAGTACATAACTTGTGTCGATCATATGCTTGCGATTGTAATTTGGTTCTCGATATAGCTATATGACACTTATCATGAGTGTAAAATTGTCAATGCTATCAATGTAACCCTCCAAATGATGGCAGTTATCTCTTGTGATTTTGAGTTATACCGTGATCATATCTATATCATATTCAAGTATCTTTGGAAATTCGGAGGTTTCTTAAGGCACTATGGTGGATTATCATCTGTTTATCATGCTATGTATCTTGTTTGAACTCCATATCTGCAAGGTTATCTTTGATACGAGAGAATCTCATTCTTTCATCTATGATAGCCTTGCTTAAATGTATCAGTTATCATCGGTTCTTATCCATATCTCTTTATCTTTGCAATCGGTGACCGGATCGTCTATGTGAACCAGCTGACATCTCTTTTTTTCATCCAAAGGGCCAGATAATCTATTCTTCGAATGCATGTCTCGAGCATTCCTTCGTTTTTCTCTCCTGCCTCATGAATTTGGTATTCTCGGAACATCTCGATAATTCTTGGTGGTATATCGTGACAATATGCTTGCCTATTCTATATCATTGCAAGAATATGAAGAACATCTTATTCACTTTATGTCAAGCTTCGGGAACATCACCTATGTGCAAAGTTCTCAAAGTATAAATTCCGACTTTTCAAAGTTGCCTATCTCAGCCATGTCCTTCTGCTAAAGACATTTCTACAATTCTAGAATTATCAAGTTAATTGTTAATTCCATCCTCCACCTCAATCAAATCCATAGTTTTTCCTTGTTTGGCATGTTATCATCATCGTTCTGCTGAAGTTTCCTCAAGACTGCCAAATTTCTCTCAGATCTTCTTAAGAAGGACAAGAAATTCTTTGGTCTTCTTCTCACAAAGAAATCTTTGAAACCCTCTCGCTTTATCTTCTATCCTCAATCCATCAGATGCCATGAAGACTTTTCAGACCTTTGCAATTCTTCTATTCAAAGTTTTCGGTGCTATCCTTAATCTATCTATTGAATTCTTCATTTGTTTCTGTGATCTTCCTTCATATCTTTTCCAATGGATTGGGACTTTTGACACGGCGGCAACATCATCATCTTTATCTACTTTGGATCCGACGAATCGTTTGCATCAAATCTTTGTTTCTATGAAGCTTCAGGAAGTCTACTTGTCAAGATCTTCAGTCTAAAATTCGAAAGTGGGGTTGCACAGTTTTCCTATTCATGTGCAGAGTAATGCTTTGGGTGCAGGATCGAGTAGCTACCATACATCTACTCTTATCATTCAGTCTTGTACATTGAATTGGTGGATTAACATGATTTCACTCATTCTGCGAAAGTTAGAAGTTGCCGTTATCTCTTGATACTTTTACTTTCGTGCTTGTTTTTCCGGAGGGTAATGTCAAAGAACAGAAACAGTAATCTCTTCTAGGTGGTATCGTATATTTCAAGATGGAGCAAAATCTTCAACGATCTCGTGGAAGGAAATGCAAAATCTTCCCTTGATACTCTTCATTGTACCGGTGATCAACATCGTTACAAAAGATGGATGGATTATATCTTTGACTTCAATTTGTCAATTCTTTTCCTAGCGGTAAAGACAATTATGGTTGATGATGTCAATCGCAATATCTACTACAATAACCTCATGGTTAAGGAAAGCAATGGGCATCTCTACAATAAACTCCGGTTTTCAACAATCCACTTCTTTCTCAGGATTCTACCATAAAGTCGGTTCACCTCCTTCTCTTGAAGATAAATCCGTGCACCTCAATTGCGTGATCCTTTGGTTCTTACCGTCACAAGAAGAACCTGATATGAGAATTTAGGAACCTAAATCTTTCCATTGATATCAAGGAACTCTATTGTTTGATGGCAATATTGTTTCTCCAAACTTCATTTCTCAAATCTAAGGGAAGAAACAAAGCTATTTTCATAGGGATTATTAACTTATCCGAAGTCATTCTTTTATTTCGGCGAGAGAAAAAATCATCTTCACTTGCAGCTTCCGATCTGTAATTGATGAGTCCAAAATTAGCATTTTTACCTTTTGTTTTTGCATAAATAGAGTAGGGATCTTTGTATTTCACTGCGTCTGCATGCACCATTTTGTTCTTGTTTTAACAGGATCCCAAATCATTGAGTCTTATATGAATATATAAATTGGGACTGTCATTGACATAGGTATGATTACTCGGGTACCTATGATTTGCTACCCAACCCTGAAGAAAGGCTTACGGCCCATTAAGAGTAAAGATGATGGTCCAAAAGGAGCAACCGACAAAGGCTGTAGTTGTATTAGGAAAGAGGAAAAAGGACCGACATCATGTTGGGATTGTAATTACGTATATGGAACCTATCAGCATACATCTTTGAGACCCGGCATATTATATATAGGACGGGAGAAGCCTAGGCGAGATCAATGAACAATCCCCAAGCGATTTGTAATAGTGCGATTCACCAAATATTTAGGCGACTTTGACTCAATTGTTCTCCTGACATCCGATGAAATCCCCAGCATTCTCTTTTCCGAAAAACCCTAAGTCCTTGTTCATGGACATTGCCGAGGTTACACCTCGTCAATTGGCGCCGTCTGTGGGAAACTTGAACGCTGGAATCATGGATTCGGCGGAACTCTCTTTTCCAAGCAGCAACCCAACAAAAGTGGTTCCACACCACCCACCCTAGTGATAGTACCCGCTGAATTCAATGGCGGATCTGATCTAATCATTAGAAGCTTTCACTTCCAAATAGAAGACCCCCAAGAATCACACCCTTTAGCCCTGATTACATCAGAACCGTCGGTGGAAAAACTACGCTTACAGCAATATCAGCATCATCTGTCGGATCCTTTGTGGAGGTCACGGTGGAAATTGAAGCAACCGAAGAAAACAAGCACGATGAGACGAATCTGGGGGACCTTGATGGTCTTTACGACAATCTCTCCTTCGGATCAGATCCCCCACTAACTCCACCATGTGGAACAAGCCTAGCAAACTCGGAACCTGAGGAAAGCACTAGAAGCATCGACTTTGAGATAAGAATGGCAAAAATCTACCCAGAACAGAAACTAATGGACTCCACTGATCCACTCGACAGTGTCTCCTTCAATTCAGATGACGATGTCACCAGTTCATATATTATCCAGCACCAAGTATGCGTGATCTTCGGAGACGCATCGACTCAGTAAGACTCCAACGGTAATCCTATTTTTAACCATGACGATATCCTATCAAGCGACAATGCAGGAAACCACGGAAACAAAAGAAAATGTGGGAACAAGGAAGACCCAGCAAACAACTGCATAACCCTAGGAGGGGGAGAGCCACGCGGAGGCAAGATGCAAACTCTCCGGCTACTAGCCGAAGCATGGCAAAAAGCAAGAGCGGCAATTTCGGGTGGAGTCCCCATGACAGCTAATGCCATGCGTGAAGATCTACTAGCATACCATTATTTGCTTCATCATAAAAAAAGAGACCTGCTAAGGATGCAGAGGCAGCTCGATGAAAGAAAAAGGCTTGCCGACAAATCCAGCCTACGACAGGCACATCTAAGCTCTACCCGAGGATCAGGGAGCATGACATGAGGAGCACCGCCAAGAAGGGGAATATCTCGACTATAGAACATCCCCAAAACAGAAAGAAGCGAACTGATCCGAGACCTAGATCTATCGTTTATGCCAATAGATCAAGCAAGAAATATCAAGAAAAAAACGTCTCAAGCAATAATTGTGGCCACACAAACATACCTGATCGCAACTCAACCTGCACCCAACGATCCTCATGCAGCTCTCCACCGCTCCGCCCTGATGAACCTCCGCATGGTAGGAGCATCTCTCGCATTGGCAGAGTAGGGGACCACGTGGCAACCCGACAAATCCCCACACCGTTAAACCATCCCTCAGCAAGCAGGTGATAGCTGTGAGATTCGACACATTTTTGATGGTTTTTATTGATGGTTTTCTCCTAGATTTGATCATTTTCTAGCTTTACCTGACGCTAATACTTCGGTAGCAAAGAAAACTTGGTTTTTAATGTGTGTTTCAGGTTCTGAATGTAAACAAAAGGTTTTAACTAGAGAAACACAATATTCAGGCGAAAACAAGCAAGTCTCTCTTTGGAAGCAATCGATGGAAGCACACAGAGGATTTAACAAGGAACTATACGGTGGGAACATTTTTTCCGGCCGTATAGTTCCCGCCGTATAGCTGCCCCTACCTCCGACTTGTTAAAAGGGACAACTTCCGTGAAGAGGCCATACGCGAAATCATAACACAACAGCCACCATCCCATCCAGAAAGGAGATAGAAGAGATCTGGAGTAGAAGGGGGTGACATTCTTCATCTTGCTCCACGATCTTCGACCTCCTAGCCATCACACCCCCGTAGCCATTACTTGTACTTGAGAGAGAGAGAGAGAGAAATCTTCACCTTACAAGATTAGGGTTTGAGATTATTTCTTCCTATCCTGAATTGTGTTGGATTACTTTTCCATTCTTATTGTTGATTTCCGCAGTAATATCTAGAAGAACTCCCTTTATTTAATTATATCGATGATGCTTTCTTCTCTCATTTGCGAGTAAGTTCCTTGGGCATGGGAGATGTAAGGGATTGGTGAGATGTGATGTGCCTCCATATATTTTCCATTAGTTTCTGATTGATTTTAATTACTATATTATGTGTGCTTGACTATCTATGGGATGCCTAATGCTTGTTGTCTTATTAAGGGCCCGGACAACATGATGATTTGTTCTACATAGATAGGATCATGTTCACTAGCAGACCGACGACCCTCTAGTGACACATGGATATTAATGGGAAACTAGTTGACTCGAGGATAACAAGGAACCACTATGCTTATTGCATTAGTCCGATCCAAGGAGCTTAATTGCTAATAAACCTGAAGGGTCTTAATCGTCTAGTGTCTGACCATGGTTTTGGTAACAGACTAGTAGAATTATTGAAGTTGGGATTAAATCTACCAAGAGGAGTTCCGGCTAATTATGGGTTGCTCGCCTACACATATACTTATAAGATTACAATTGTTACATTTATCAATCGTCCACCTGGCACAGTCACTATCACCATAAACTGTATCTCCCCGCGCCTTCTTCATCATCTGCAAAAAAACAAACAATTGAATCGTTCTTTACTTTTATTCTTTTTATTACTGAAGTTTACATTTTAGTTTTATTTAAATACATCCAGTTTAATCCAAATTTCATTCTTATTTTACACTTGCAGTCAATTCACTCGAAGACCTGTGCCAACTCTGAGTGTGACAGAGACTTCACCCATAAAATCTTACCTTTGGGCTCCCCATGGGATTGATATCTATACTTCGAAACTAGCTACAAAAGATATGTGTGCACTTGCGACATCAAGCTATTTTGTGGCGCTCTTGCCGGGGAGCTAAGCACTAAGTGTTTGTCTCTTGACATTTCAGGTGTTACTACTACAAAATGGTCTCCCTAGGAGACAAAGAGGCTACACGCTCTGGTAGGACCTATTTACCAGATTATTTTGAGCGCGTGCCTATCCAGAGGCGCGAAGAAATTATTGAAAAACTTTTGAGATCAGACAAGGTTGAAGTTGAAAACCTGAGTGATATTATGGAAATCATGTCTATTTACAGGACAACTCCGAAGAAACCTGAGAAAACTCTCAGAGAATACATTGCTCCAAACTCTGCTTTCCTTAAACAACCAATAGAATTTCCTAACCCCGGAGTTAGAGAATATCGTTTTGCTGGTGGAATTATTAAAATTGTGCAGGAAAAAGCTTTCAATGGAAGGGAAGATGAAGACATAGGAAGACATATTAGAGAGTTTGACGATTTGATGACAACACTTGGACCAAAAGGTCTGCCGAGAGACTTCTCTCGTCTAATTTTTTTCGTTGGTCTCTTAAAGGTAAATCTCTAGACTGGTTACATTCTCTCCCTCGCCATTACATTAAATGTTGGGAAAACTACATTGTCAAATTTATAAACATGTTTAATCCTTTTTAAAAGGTAACTGAAACTAGAAAGAGCATATGCAACTTTAGTCAGAATGTGGGAGAAAACTACCCACAAGCCTGGGATAGATTCTTTGGAATGATCAATAAAGTTCCGAATCATGGCTATTCTGAATCAACTATTTGCCATTTATTTTACCACGGTCTTAATAATCAAAGCAGAGAGTTGCTTGATTTATAAGTAGGAGGATCGATAAATACTTTAACTATTAAAGCATGTTTGGAATTAATGTCTACTAGGGCTAAGAATGATTCTTTATACAACCCTAATTTCGACACTAAGATAGAAAAAGGGATGCTTCGTATAAATCCTGATCTTATGCCTGAAGTATGCAAAACAATGAAAGAAAAAGGTATACCTTTTGAACTTGTTAAGGAAAACAAAGTAGACTTGTTACAAGTTTTTATTGAAGAAGATGAGACTAGAAAAGTTTTTAAGAATTAAAACATCAACAAGCAAAAACTCATAATAACATTACATAAGCGTTTTCAAAAACATAAAAAGATTTTGGCAGAACTCACGGAAAATTATGATGAGAATGGCCAAGAAATATAATTATTTCACAAGTATATTAGTATGATTGAAACTCAATGCGAAAAAATAGCATCTGGTTATCGAATTTTTCTTCGATATGATATAGATATTCCTGTTTCTACTAATGTTGTTATAAAAAGAGGTGTAGTGGTTACAGGACCATTAGGACCACCTGAATATGAAGCTGAGAAAGAGCGAAAAGAAAAAGCCTTGCTCAAAGCAAGCCAAGAAGATGATACACTGGTGGATCCTTAAGATGAAACTGCTCAAGAAACACAAGATCAAACCAAGGAGGACCAAAATGATGCTTGGGATGACCATTATGACTCTGATGCAGAGACGGTTGATCCAAGAGAAGAAAAAGAGACAATCAATGAAGATGAAGTTGTTGTAGTAGAGAAGAAGAAAGGTGATAAGCAACAACAAAAGAAAGCAGCAAAAGAGCCTGATCCCCCACAAAAGGTAAAAGACAAAATATGAAAGGTGAACAAAAGCTTCCTTATCCAGATAAAAAAAGAAAGCACCGGACCAGGTAATCGATGATTCTTTCAAAAAAGCACTTGGTGATCTTTGTCTAGAAATTCCATTTGTGGATGCAATAAAAGTTCCCACCTATTATAAATTCCTTCGTGATATTCTTAGTAGAAAGAAAGAAATAACTGAAACCGTTGCCATGGTGACTAGTTATCCTGCAAATGGGAAGCTATTGTCTAAATCGGGAGATCCCAGAATACCAACTATTTCATGCTCAATTGGCAAAACTGATATTCACAATGCCTTGTGTGATTTAGGTGCAGGAGTTAGTGTAATGCCATATTCCCTCTATAAAAGGTTAGGATTAGGGGATTATTCCCCTACTACTACCACTTTATAGATGGCTGACAAGTCCACTAAACAACCCATTAGTATGATTGAGGATGTTCTACTTAGAATAGATGAGCATGTTATTCCCACAGATTTTATTATTCTTGAAATGCTAGAGGATGAAAATATATCAATAATACTTGGAAGACCTTTCCTTAGTACTATAGGGGCATCAGTTGATTGTGCTAAAGGAAAAATAATCTTCAATGTTTATGATTCTGAAATCATCCGGTATTTTCCAAAGAAGCTAGAAGTAGGAGAAAGATATATTCCACCGGTAAAACGTGTTCATGTGGTAAGTCCCTTTGATAAGGGGCAACCCAAGGTAAGAATTCGAGAACAGAGAAGGGTTTGATTTATTCTACCATCCTTAATAAAATGTTTAATGGGAGTCAACCCACCACATTAATAAAATAAACTATAGAATGAAGTGTTCATCGTGTTCCTAGAACTTTTTCACAGACATTTTTGCGGAAGTGCGCCCGTAAATATGCAACCGTCAAAAACTAGTAGAAATATCGATTGAACAGGAGAATAAGTATAAAAATGAAAGTTTGAGTTTTATCTACAAAAACTAGCTTAATCATTTTTGTCAAGATCAAAAAGTGAACCTCCAGTTGAGGAGAAGAAGATAGGTAGAGCTAGATATTCTGCTATATACATGCTTTTTTTGGTTGATAATTTCAATTGTCATTTTTCTGGCAAAAAGAAGGAGTTTCATTAAGTTTCAGAATAAGAAGATATTCTCGAAGAAATAGATTTTTTTTATGAGTACTGAAGGTTTAACGACCAACTATAGAGCAGGAATAAAAATTCTGGTCGTATAGTTTGGCCGTATAGATATCTTTGCCATCAACAAATTTTCTTGCGTGGGGACAAAGAATTTAGCGACCAACTCTATGGTGAGAATAAAAATTCTGACCGTATAGCTCCGGTCGTATAGATATCGATGCCTTCGTACAAATTCTTCTCAAAAATATTGATGGTTTAACAACCAACTATACGACGGGAATACAAATTCCGGCTGTATGGTTCTGGTTGTATAGATAACGATGCCTGTTTTCGAAAATTTATCTCGAGGATACAGACGGTTTGACGACCAACTATACGGCGGGATCATTATGATCCGATTGTATAGTTGCGTTTGTATAACTGTGTTGTGCATAAAGAAACCCTAATTGGCAGTGCCACCGCAACTATACGGCGGGAACAACATATCCTGCCCGTATAGTTGCGGCCATATAGTTCGGTGCGACCTCCAAATAACTCCGGGGCAGCTAGGTATTTCTCCCTCCTCACTTTTTGCTCTCATATTCTCTCTCCAAACCTCTCAGAACCCACCTAGAACTCTTGATTCTTCACGGATTTCGTTCGTTTGAGTGGGGCAATCAACATATCGATATGTTTCTCTACCTATCCATCGTTTATTTTCAGATTTCCATGGATGAAACTCTCACATTGATCTAGTGGATGAACTCGAGTTTATTTTGCTTTTCCTCTTAATTTCTCACTTTAGGATTAAATTTTTCCACGTAGAATCGTTCGTATATCATGTAGAAACTATATGCCTAAGGTTCTATGGTGAATTTTTTTAGTGAATCAAGATGAACAAAATTGTTAGCATTTTTCTCAAGGGCAAGCACCAACATGGCGAGAGTTCGGGGCACCAGGCCGAGCTCAACCCAAGATGGTCGTAGTTTCATCAAGGAGGATATTGCCCACACGTTGGGCTAATGATAGCTTTCTCACCGCGGTGGGGTTGAGGGTGGACTTCGACCTCATGTGTGCAAATTCAAGACTTGTAGTACTCACCTATGCAAGCAACAACACCTACTCCAATCTCACCTATGAGTTCCTTGCCTCCTATGATGATCACAGGGAGAAAGGTAATGCGTGCATGGTAAGCTTCACCATGAACCAGTAGCCTTAAGAAATAACTTTTGAACAATTTTGCAATGCTTTCGGCTTCCCTCTCGATGGGGAGGCAAATGTTACTAACCTATACAGCGTCACAAGTGGAGAAACTTGGGAGGTTGTTTTTGTTAATGGTGGCATGGACTTCTATTAGAAGAAGATGTCCACCATTCAGAACCCAACAATTCGCTAGTACACCTGGATCCTCACCAAGGATCAAGTGGTGGAGATCATGGCTGAACTCCACCCTGAACAAGAGAAAGATGAAGAAGTAGAGGAGCATGATGTGGGTGAGCAGGAGCAAGAGTATGAGTAGCAATACAACCCTTCTTGGGAGGGACAACAGCAGAAGCAAGGGGGACCCTGGGATCCATGGCCCAATCAGCCGTAGCAGGGGTTCAACTATGTCCCCTATCAAGAATTTCAGCAGCTCAACCAGCACGTTGGGGAGATTGACCACACTGTACAAGGAGTGAATGAAGATGTGAGTGCCTTAATTCAAAACTTCAGTCACTTCATGAACAACTTCCCCAACTACTACCAGTAGTATTCGCACCAGCCACCGAATGACGGCAACAACTGAGCCTGGCAATAGCCTAAGCTTGGGGGACGTCTGAAAACCTCCAAACCTTGCATTCATATTTTTATTTATTCTTTTGATTTATTTTACTTCTTCGAAATTTCATGTTTACTTTCAGTTTTCATTCCTAAACCAAAAATACAAAAAAGATATTTGTAACATTTATTGCAAATTTGTTTCTTTGTTTCTCTTGGATATTGCTCAATTTCAGGTGACTTGGCAATAGGGAAATATAGAGGGGGTTTGACTCAAGTACGAGAACTAAGAAAGCAGGAGGAGGTATCACATTCCTTTCATCACCTTTTCTGCAACCTTGAATTCATCCTACAATTATTTACTCGCTTGCACTGGAGTCACTCCCCACTTAGCTTGTTATCCTATAAATTATATTCCTTTGCTAATGTCTCCTTTTTAGCTTCAAAACAATTAGCAATGAACTTGGTTAAAATACTTCCTACATTTTTACAACAAGAAAAAGCATCTAAATGATGACTTGAGTCCATTTGAGCTTAATGTAAATAGACTCGATAGTACCCTTGAACGAAATTATCTGAGGAAATGGATGCTTCGAAGTAGTAGAGATTATGCCACTGCCTTTTCTAATAATTACGTAAGATATTTCTTTACGTGTGTCATTACAACACTATCGTGCTCCATGGGGAACTATTAACTCCGCTGGCCATGGAACGATCTAAATGTGGGAAACCACTTGATTTCGGCTATTGAGTTATGTAAACATCTGTAGTAGCAATGCTATGACGGGTAAAATTTTAGTCTCCTCGTGGTTTCACGTTCCAAGAGAAGTTGTAGTACTCCTCTGACCCACTATTTCTCAACAATTATTTATTGCCATGGTCACGAGTGCACAACATAGTCCCAATTAACATGTTAAAAATAGTGGCATGATTTCTCTATGAAAGAGCTAAAGTTTTTGAACGGGCAAGGAAAGGAAAAAAGGTGCTTTGAGAGTCTTGAAATTTTGACATCGGAATAGATGTGTTGTTCTTAAATTGAATGTTTTGGTGCCAACTTGAGAACTCTTAATTGATTAAAGAAACAAAAGAAAAAAGTTTTCATCTCTCAACAAAGAGAGACACCAAAAGAATTTGTCTCACCTTCCTAGCTAAACTTTTGTTACTTGCTTAGGCATATGATTTATTTGCTAGCAATATATACATGGTTAGGAAGTGGACTCAGTGCAATATTGTGAATACTTGTATGATAATGTTTAAGATTGCAGGAACTGTGAAGAAAAGAATTTGACTCAGTCTAGAATCTCCGCTATTCTTCCTTATTTACTTGTCACCCGAGGGTGAGCAACATATAAGCTTGGGGGAGTTGATAGCTGTGATATTCGACATATTTTTGATGGTTTTTATTGATGAGTTTCTCCCGGATTTGATCATTTTCTAGCTTTACCTAATGCTAATACTTCGGTAGCAAAGAAAACTTGGTTTTTAATGTGTGTTTCAGGTTCTAAACGTCAACAGAAGGTTTTAACCAGAGAAACACAATATTCAGGCGAAAACAAGCAAGTCTCTCTTTGGAAGCAATTGAGGGAAGCACACAGAGGCTTTAACGAGCAACTATACGGCGGGAACATTTTTTCGGCCGTATAGTTCCCGCCATATAGCTGTCGCCGCCTCCGATTTGTCAAAAGGGACAACTTCCGTGAAGAGGCCAGACGCGAAATCATAACACAACAACTTCCATCCCATCCAGAAAGGAGATAGAAGAGACCCGGAGAAGGAGGGGGAGACATTCTTCATCTTGCTCCACGATCTTCGACCTCCTAGCCATCACACCCCCATAGCCATTACTTGTACTTCAGAGAGAGAGAGAGAGAGAGAGAGAGATCTTCACCTTGCAAGATTAGGGTTTGAGATTGTTACTTCCTATCTTGAATTGTGTTGGATTACTTTTCCATTCTTATTGTGGATCTCCACAGTAATATCGAGAAGAACTCCCTTTATTTAATTATATAGATGATGCTTTTTTCTCTCATGTGTGTGTAAGTTCCTTGGGCGTGGGAGATGTAAGGGATTGGTGATATGTTATGTTCCTCCATATATTTTCCATTAGTTTGTGATTGATTTTAATTACTATATTATGTGTGCTTGACTATCTGTGGGATGCCTAATGCTTGTTATCCAATTAAGGGCCCAGACAACATGATGCTTTGTTCTACATAGATAGGATCTTGTTTGCTAGCAGACCGGTGACCCTCGAGTGACACGGGGATATCAATGGGAAACTAGTTGACTCGAGGATAACGAGGAACCACTATGCTTATTGCATTAGTTCGATCTAAGGAGCTTAATTGCTAAGCATCATGAACGGTCTTAATCGTCTAGTGTCTGACCATGGTTTTTGTAACAGACTGTTAGGAATATTGAAGTTGGGATGTAATCTACCAAGAGGAGTTATGGCTAATTATGGGTTGCTCGCCTACACATATACTTATAAGATTACAATCGTTACATTTATCACTCGCCCACCTGGCACAGTCACTATCACCATGAACTGTATCTCCTCGCGCCTTCCTTGTCATTTGTAGAAAACAACAAACAACCGAATCGTTCTTTACTTTTATGCTTTTTATTACTGAAGTTTACATTTTAGTTTTATAAATACATCCACTTTAATCCAAATTTCATTCTTATTTCACACTTGTAGTCAATTCACTGGAAGACCTATGACAACTTTAAGTGTGACAGAGACTTCACCCATAAACACTTACCTTTGGGCTCCCTTTGGGATCGATATCTATACTTCGAAACTAGCTACAAACAATTTGTGCACTTGCAGACATCAACATGTCACACCCGACAATCACGATCCCCACATCGGGTCCACTTCTTGGGATTAGAGCTACGGAATGATGCAAGAAATGATATTACAAAACGAAGGATCGATCAAACCAAGGACGAGCGTAGCAGCCAAAGATACTATGACGGTGAAAGCGAGAAAGAGCATGAACTATGCGAAGCCAGTTTCTTTACCCGACGAGTTCGCAAGACTCCAGTAACAAAAGACTTCAAATTACCTCACGATCGTCAGAAATACGATGGCCTTCAAGAGCCTGAAGCTTGGTTGATAGATTATCTGGCCACAATTAAGCTACAAGGTGCCTCCAAGGCTACCGCAATGCAAAGTTTGCAGCTACACTTAATCGGTGCAGCCCGCTCTTGGTTAAGAAAACTACCAGAAGATTCTATCAGCAGCTGGAATAACCTGGAGGACAAGTTCATCCGAAATTTCCAGTCCACTTTCAAGCGACCCGCGTCTCTGGAACAATTGCGATCTTGTAAGCAAAAACCATGAGAGTCAATACGAGCTTTCGTTTAGCGGTGGAACATTATCAAAAACTCGGCTGAAACCATATCCGATGAAAGAGAAATTGATGCTTTCAACGATGGACTTAGACGACAAGAATTCATTGAAGAGTTGGGACGAATCAAACCAAGGCCAATTTCGCAGCTGATGGACATAGCCAACCACTGGGCCGATAGAGAAGACACATTACACAATAAAAGAGCCCGCACACCCAAAGAAGACAGAGACAGGTGCAATAATGATAGAAGGCGACAAAACAATGATGGGTATAGCACCCACCAAGTTATGTAGCAGCAGGTTTCTCTAGAGGGGACAACAGACGAAGTGATGATTACAACAATGGGTACCACCATAGCAAGGACGGCGATGGTGGAAGCCAGCTGTAGCAATGGTACCAGCCAACAAATCGAGACCCACCTATGTCGGCAGGACAAATGTTGGAAGAGCCATATAATATGCACTTCTACGTCGAGTCAACAGGGAAAAGGCGATCCAATCACCTCCTAAAGGATTGCCAAACATTCTTAAAAATGCAAGAGCTATGCAACGCAAGGGCAACCGAAGCAGTAAACCGAGGATACGTTACTACATCTGGCGCTTTTGCTATTGGTGCACCACCACCACCATTGGGGCATCTCCCAGTAGGATAACCGCAAAACACAACAAACCAAGAAGATGAGTACCCTAGATCAAAGGGAGCAATGTCGATGATCCAGAAGGGACGACCCTCTAATAGAATACAGAATCTGATCACCAGACAAGTAAACATGGCGGAAACAACACCACCCCTACGCCGAGTATCTTCATTTGTTAGAACAAGAAATAACCTTCAACAGAGCTGACCACCCACTTTGGGTGCCACGACCTAGTAAATCAACACTAATAGTGGAGGCACAAATCGGCGGGTTCAACATGAGCAAGGTTTTCTTGGATGCAGGGAGCAACATCAACCTCATCTATGCTAAAACTCTACGGGCAATGAATTGGTCTCTGACAAATCTAGTACCATCAAATACAACGTTCCATGGAATAGTTCCAGGCAAAGTCGAAACTCCTATGGGTAAAGTGCACCTTGACGTAGTCTTTGGATCGAGAAGCAACTTCAGGTGCGAAAAATTGGAGTTCAAGTTATGGACTGGCCATCACAATACCACGTGATCTTGGGACGACCAGCTTTCGCTAGATTCAAGGCAGTACCTCACTATGCATATCTGGTGCTAAAAATGTCAGCCCCCAATGGGGTCATAACAGTAAAAGGAAGCTTCAGCCGTCCGGATAGCTGTGATCGAGAATTCAGCAAAATATCAGAATCCTTCGGGATGGAGATGCAATTTGGCCAACTGAAAATAGCGGATGAAGAACTACTACACGAAGGACGCAGCGAGTGAACCCTAGAAAATCAAGAGCACCGCGCACCCGCAAAAGCTACTTATTCATCCTCCACTTCTGATCCCGCATAAGAAAGCACACTCGTCGGTTTTCCCAAGTACAAGTTACCCAATAAACCAACTATTTTCTCTCTGGTCCGTCGTGCAGACATAGCACCTCTAGTCGAAAAATATGACACCCTCCTCAAAGTCAACAAGGGGCGTGATGGAGAATCTCAAGACAAAAGCCGAAATTTTTAGGAAAATTCTTTACTCTTATATATTTCTATATTCAATAAGGCCAACGGCCAGGCGAACACGCCCACGCAATGTATCCCTTTGTACTTATCAATAAATAAAGAAAGTACTTCTCAGCATAAAATTCCTAAGGCACATGAAGGAAATCGTACAAAGGGCATCAATTCGTCTAGACCCATACAAAAATATACAACATACAATCAAAATCTCGTATAAACATACCACCTTTTCAACAAGTATACATACACTCTATAAAATATTTCTCAAAAAAGTACAAATGTACACAATAATAGGCATAAACAGTTAGATAGAAAAATCCATAAAAAACTCCTGGTCTGCCTCTAGGCACCTCCAGACAATCCTAATAGCAGGTCTACGAGCGATGACATAGTGAGACGCCATACTAACAAGACCACAATCAGAAGGAGGGGGAAGCTCCAACGATATGATGTCCAAATCCAGTGTCGGATGATGTGTATGCACCCAAGACAGCGCAAGCTTGGTACCCGCCACAAATTGGAGCTTTACAAAATGATGAATCCGCTCACCCTGTCAAAATTTTGCCATCAAATCAGCTAAAGTCCGAGGCTGAGGATCCCGAGGAAACATGGCATTGTAAATAATGGCCAATGATCTATGACAGCACTCGACAAACTGCTCCACCTCGGATACGCGGTCCTAAAGCAGAGCCACGGCATAAGCACATCGGTGATCAATCCAGAAATCCATCACAGAATTTTGAGAAGAAGACACAAGAGCTTGAATCCGGTTGAGACGTTGGGTTTCTTCCCTCTCGCAAAATCAAATGCCTACAAAACAAAAAAGAGAAAACATTGGCATCCCACAAAAATGGGAGCAACAGAAAGCAACAGTAAAAGTACTTACACAATATTTTCTCACTCGCGCCGAAAATATCGTCCAAGAAGTACGCCTCATGATCAAGGGCCTAGCACGTTTTTGACTAGGCAACATCCACCATTGATTGAATAACCCAGAGTTTCCTCTCAAGATTCTTCACCTGCTCAATTTTTTAGCATATACTAGTGGGTCCACTGTACGGACAATGGCAGTCTTGGTTGCACCTGTCCCACATTTGTACGGGGTTGCATCCGATGTCTACACAGGTGCAGGAGGAACCACAACATCACTGAAAATCTAGCAAGGAACATGAAAGATAGAAAACCATCAGCAAACAAAGAGCCATTCAGAGGCATATGTACAGAAATCTTCTTTTCATCAGGAAGCATTCCAGCAATAGGATAAGTTCAATAGTCATTACAATAGTAGAATAAGAAACACGGAAAACTACAAAACAAAGCTATGGAGCTGATTTTTCCAAAGATAAAGTCATCCTAGCAGAAGGAGCACTAGCTATAGTAGGGGTAGCAGCCAAAGAAGGATAACCAGTCGAAAAAGGAGCAGTTGATCTCTCCAGACCCGAGCTTATGCCCAGAAGCAATTGAGAATATTTCTTGGCTCTCTTAATGAAAGGCTTGAAATCAACTACTTGGACTTTGGAGTTGACTGGGATAGAGGAGCTAACCTTCTCCCAGTCGCTTGCTCGCCATGCGCCATCGCTAATGCCATTGAAGTTTCAGCACCGCACTTCGATTGAGTCACACTATATCCAACCAGAGGGCTTGGATCAGCACCAAAAATAGCGACGAGGCCGTTCAAATTAGCAGGCACTTCCTTCGATGGAAAGATTTCATCATATAGTCTCTTGAAGGTGCGGCATGAGTAGACAAGAAGGTTGCACACACAAACACTATTAGCCTCCAAAGTGCTAACAACATCCGATAAAGGATCAACCTTTTTGTCTTCATCAAGCAACAAATTTTGGCCTGACAGCTCTACACATACCAAAAAAGGGGGGCGATAAGAACACAGAAGCAATGAGGACTGAAACAAGAATTCTCCCTTGCCAAACAAAAAACTTATGAGTCAAGGAAGCATTGAGGGTCTCCAAGCGCTTCCAAAGATTTTCATCTCGAGTGGCGGCTTGTTTATCTCTTTCTTCAGCATTAGTGCTAGCCTTCTATTTGGCCTCTACCAAAGCTTTTTCAGCGATTCGAAGTTTGGCCTCCAGATCATCGGCACGCTTCAACGCCTCGTCCCGAATGACCTCGGACTCCTTGGCAGCGGCTAAAGAAATCAGAAAGTAATGCAAAAGTCAGAAAAATGGGAGGAGCGCAGACATCACAAAAAGATGAAAACATACCTTTTCGACCATCGGCTTCATTACAGATCTTGATGAAGTGAGAGGCCATATCAACCATCTCACGCATCACAGGCTACGAAGAAGGGCATTAGGAAAGACAAGTAAAGGAGGATCCATGGTGAAATTAAAAATCACGGATGTACTTAAGTCTTGCATATCCACCACGACAGGGCTCTCAAATATCATCACGCCTTTGCCAGCCGATTTTCTTCTCTTTTGCGGCGGTGGTTTCAGCAAATCGGCAACATCCTTCTGGATAAGTGGATCCGCAGTAGACGTGAGCAAATCCTTCGCATCCCTGGCAGAAGGAGCAAAAGAAGTGCCAAGAGGAGACAAGGGCGGGTCTTTCGCATCATCACCACTATAAGAGCAAGGACAAAAAATAGGGAAGCATCAGCAACCGAATCATCCGACAAAACAGTAAAAAGGTGGTAAGTACTTATGAAGATACATCCTATGTAAAACGGAATAGATTGATCCTGGGAGGAGCCGACAACAATGGAGCGACACCCAAAGGTTTTGAGGCTGTAGAATCATCCGAGTCTCCGGTCATCTCCGCGGTGTAAGGACGTTTCCTTTTTTCGCGAGCAGGCGTGACGCGAAAATCTTCAGAGCGAGCCGACGGAAGCGACGACGTCCTTGATGAAGATTCCATGACAAATGTCTAGATCTCCTCATCAGTGGTTGTCCCAGTCATAGGGAGATTGTCAGAAGCAGAAGGATTGGCGGGAAGCTCACCGATCTCAGGAAGAGGAGGAAGGTAGGATAGATGATCATGATCCTGCATAAACAGAAGACTAGAAATCATAAAAGAGAACAATTGCAAAAGAACAAAAAATAGAGATGAACAAAGAGCAAAAGAGAAAGGAATTTACCTCGGGAAGGCGGTTCTTCTTGCCAAAAGGCTCTACACGACAATTAGAAGGAACCACACTCTTTGTTGTAAGGGTTGTGAAATTACGAACCCTTTTTTCATAAACCTTGAGGGTCAGATCATCCCGAGAAATCCTCATCTGGTCCTTTTTTCCGGTATATGCCCATATACTAGAAAGCCGGGCCTGCAGAGGCTACACGGGGATCCGCAAGAAATACGCCAAAATTTGAAGACCCAACAAATCCTTGGCAACCTCATGCCGCAGTTTTGAAATACGGACAAGGAGGGGTTTCGATCTCCGCCATTTCTTCGGGAGTGGGATGATGATCCCAGGAGTCATGTTTGCGGCAAATTTTCTTAGGGTCAAAGGGGGCTAACCCAAAATACTGACCCTCAACTGATTGATCCTTGATGTAAAACCACTTGGTTTTCCACGCTTGGACAGACTCAGCAGGCTTAAAATCAAAGTAATCTACATCGGAGCGAACTGAGAAAATGGCACCACCAACTTCATGAATGATGGTATCGGTGGCATTTCGACGACCATAAAAGAAATACATCCACATGCCCCAATGGGGATGAATCCCGAGAAAGCATTCACCTAGATTGACGAAACAAGCAAATGGAGGATAGAGTTCGGCATGAGGTGATACAACTTCATGCCATAAACGAAAAGGAGACCATGAAGGAATTCGTGGATAGGGAGAGAAAGGACGTGGAAAGGAAAGGAGAGAAACATTACCCTCCAGCCCGAATCGGGGATTGGAGCAGCCTCATCCCCATGAAGCTTGAAGGTAACCTCCGCCTGATGGCCAGAGTTCCATGCCTCACGTAGCTCCCGTGCCGTGCACTTGGAAGGGGCCCATCTGACGGACCTCTTCCTGGTGGCCTTAGCGACCGTGGAGGAAGTTCCCACCTTGCTTTTGCCCATGGTGATGACGGAGCGACACTAGCACGAAGAAGGAGTTCGCGAGAAGGTAGAGGAAGGCAAGAACGAAAGGAAGAAGATGAAGTCGGCCAAGGAGAGGTAATATAAAGTAAAAGGGATTCCTTCCCTTTATTAAGAGCCACGGTACGCAGTTAAAACCGTTCAATGTAAAATCGAACCATCGCAAGCACACGAGATGGTGATACGTGTCAATGATTCTTGTAAAAGGAAAATATATTTAGTAGTTATTACTGCGGTAAAACAGGAGAACATCGCACGACGCCTCAATCTTCATGCGGAATAGGGGATGCGCAATCAAAAAACTCCGCTGAACACGCCACCATGCATCATCATTACTGTTGCACGGTCCCACGTTCGAAATGTCTCGTCAAGACATATCTTCTGTAAATCAACAGCATACAATTCGTTATCAATGACGTCATAGCAAGACAATTCATAAAAGTGTGGCTGAGAGGAAAGGATACGAACCTGAAGAAAAAATAGGGAGTCGAAGTAAATTCCTCCATGAAAAGATTGAGACTACAATCGAATACAAAAATTTGACCGTAGCCTCAGGGGCTACTCCTATCGGGAGCATTGGTCGCGCACCCGATAAATATTTGAGAAAACAATTACATCATAGTAAAAAGATTTTCGAGCCTATGTCCAGACGCATACATCCTAACATAGCCTCGGGGGATACTCCTATCAGGAGTGCTGACGCGCACCTGATAAAGAAAAAACAAGAACTCCTATCAGGAGGGTCTATAAGAAACAAAAAGCAAGCATCTGACAAAAGATATATACAAATAATCTTGGATCGCATCCAAACGTGAAAAAAATCTGAATGCCATGTTCAAAAACATGAAGGCAAGACCCGGGATTCATCCCGTGGGGCCTGGTAATCTCACAAGAATGCGCTCTGCCAGTGATATATCCATATCTACGATAAGATGAAAAATCCCGACAAACGCGTTGGGTACCGATAAAATAGAACTGGAATCCAGTATTCGATAAGACCTCAGCGGCCTGAACTGAGTTACGCCGGTAATAAATCCCGAGTTCAAGACTGGTGATATGAATTTGATGTAGGACATCTTTGCTTTTGCCCAGGAGCAATAAACTAATTCCCGATTCGTCGGATGCATGAGGCTCATTGTACCAAATCCCTATAAAGTTAAAAATAGTACAAACAAAGGGAAAGAACTAAGCATATCTTTGAGACTCGACCCGAACCTACGGTTCAGGTAGAGTCTCGGGGGCTACTGACATAGGTATGATTACTCGGGTACATATGATTTGCTACCCAGGCCTAAAGAAAGGCTTATGGCCCATGAAGAGTCAAGATGATGGCCCAAAAGGAGCAACCAACAAAGGCTGTAGTTGTATTAGGAAAGAGGGAAAAGGACCAACATCGTGTTGGTATTGTAATTACGTATATGTAACCTATCCGCATACAGCTTTGACACCCGGCCTATTATATATAGGACGGGAGAAGCCTAGGCGAGATCAACGAATAATCCCTAAGCGATTTGTAATAGTGCGATTCACTAAATATTCAGGAGACTTTGACTCTATTGTTCTTGTGACATCCGACGAAATCCCTAGCGTTCTCTTTTCCGCAAAACCCTAAGTCCTTCAAGGACATTGTCGAGGTTACACCTCGTCAGTCATATTATGTAATTATATGATATTTCTAAGTGATAAAAGTCATTTTATGGATTTACCTTCACACCTGGGAGAATACCAAGCGAGGAGGAGCAATCAGTACCGATAACGACCGGTGGTACGGGAGGAGCCTGCCCATATTGTCCGCCCGTACCAAGTGCCAGCGTGATTGCCTCATCAAATACTTTCTCCTAGCAAAGACGAGAGTGAGATCCGGCATTCACAGCCACTAGAAACCACGAAAAACCACATCTAAAAGGGATCTGAAGGAGGAACTTGGCTGGGGCAAAATCACAGCTGCTTCATGGATCATTGGAGGATAACGCATCATCCCCGTCATCACCAACCGCTGCATCTTCGTTACCACCATTACCCCCATCTCTCATCTACTAGATCTTGTTGTATATCTAGATTCAGTTGTGGTTTGCATTAGATCTATCTCCATACTATTATCCATTCATTTGATTATGATGATGCTATTGAGTGCTTCCATGTGTGAGTAGTTCCTTTGTTCTTGGGGAGATGGAGAAACCCTATTGCCATTATGAATGTGTAATAAAGATAATCTATTCTTGTGTCCATATGACTTGCATGTCTATAATAGAATTGTGACTTGTGTTTGATCTCTCTGTTTAGATGGTATGTGTAGTCGGCCACATATCATTTTTTCTTGGGACTAAAGGGAGGGAGAAATACATTGGACGTGTCTTCGGATCATACCTGGAATGGCCCCGTGAAAGATTGGCGTCGACTCATAACCTACACGGTCAAAGGAGGATAAAAAAGGGACTCTCTAAGCAAATTACGATATCCACAGGGAAACCCTTAATTGCGTTGGTTTGTATGGGTGACTGCTCTTAGACATCGTAGTGGTTATTTAGAGGTGACCTCACTCTTGGCTCAACAAAGTTGCCTCCTACGAGCCTTGTAGTGAACATCTTATTTTGGAGCTCTCTCCACACATCTCATGACATAAGAAGTATGTTATCTTGATTACTAATAACAATAATACTATGGTAGTGGTGTATCCTACATCCCCGAGAATGTTTTTTCCCTATTGAGTTCAACCACACTTTTATACAAACTTGCTACTTGTTTTAATTACTTTTCTGCAAACAACCATAAACCTTCCAAACACCATTTATTTGAGATCAAAGGCAGCTTATAAGTATCCTTTGGTAGATAGTATTGAGGGGCATAGAGAACTCTACCAATAGCTCTCTATGGGTTCGTTATCTTTACTTCGAAACTACCTACAATTGATATGTGCACTTGTAGTCATCAGTAATCCTAACGACATGTCTTTCCTTTCTCTCCTTGATACATTGTCTTTTCAATATTCGTTTAGCAAGTGGTTCTTTTCCTCTATTGGTTCCCCGAGATCACCTGAGCTATGTTCATTGTACCTTCGTTGTTTTGTGACAATCCTCCAGATTCTTCAAGTCCTTTGTTTCAAAAAGAAAAATACAAGACTCGCAACAAGTCTAGCAAGTTTTGCAAGGTGTAGTAGTCACATCATTCCGTTGATAAATCAACTTGGGAACGTGAGGATCACCTTCGAACCGAACATCCTCCTCTCTTTCTATCTTTTTCTTTTTCCTAGGAATCTCGGGGCGAGATTCTTTTTTAGTGGGGGAGAGTTCTATCATCCCAATTGTCTAACAATTGTAATGCTACTTGGTTTCTTCTATATAAAGCTACTTCTCACTACTTCAGAATAGGCTATCAGTGACAGGCTCAAAAGGCACATTAGTGACAGGCTCTTCAGGCAAAGAGCCTGTCACTAATAACTAGTCACTAGTACGAGATTACTAGTGACAGGCAAGTGCCTGTCACTAGTATGTGTACCAGTGACAATCATTTACTTGTGCCTGTCACTAATATGTATATAATAGTGATAGGCAAAACAGATGCATGTCACTGGTTGTGATCAAAGGCAGCAACCCTCTAGGTTTTGTAGTGACAGACCTGTTGAAAGCCCGCCACTGGTTCGAATTTCGGCAATAAAAAAATAAATCCGTCTTTGACAAATATTCTAGATAGCACAATAAAATATTATAATAAAATTTAATGCATTTTTCAAGAATATTTCAAATAGCACAATAAGATGTTGTAACAATGATACATTCACATAATCGATAATAACTTGCAATCTATCATCGACAAAATATTTACACACATAATAACTTACAATCTATCATCGACAAAAAATTGGCATAAAAACCTTTCGATAACAAAGTTAATCAACATAATCCATAGAAAAATCTGAATGAATTATCTGTAGCGTTTCTGGCGCTATAGCTGATCATAGGACGCTTGTTAAACTGGTGCTCCCCGTCAACTTATCTCAAAAAATAAAAGATCTTGATCGACTGGACCTCTCCAGCTACAAACCTGAAAGCATGCTTGAAGGGTAAAAAGAAGATATAAATTTTAAAATTGGCACCAAGCTAGCAAAATTGATTCCCTGCCTCGCGTGTCTGAGCTTGCACCTAGCTACCTAGGTTTGGTTTCACCGGAAGGCTAGCTTGTAGCTCATGTTTCTCATTTGCCGAGTAACTAGAAGTTATATCAGAAAGTAGTGACTGTTACTAGGCATGCAACGATCAACCAAGTCGATGAATCATCCAAACAGACTAACAGAAAAAGATGCACTTGCTACTAGGTAAACAGGCTCGTAATGCTCACAGTACAATTGTTAAAAACACCAATTCTAATTCATAATAAAGAAGACTAGACATTATCCACTATATCTGACTAGCAGAAGTGCCCATGCGTTGCACCAGATCTATAATTGATAAATAGAGAAATAAAATAAATATATGTTGGACCATTTGTACATTTATAATTTAATATAAAAATCCCGCATTGAGGTTTTACCCTTGTTTCTTTTAAAAAGAAAAGGCAAACTGATAATACCTAAATATCAACTCGTATATTTTATGCCAACTAAAACAATGGAATCCATATTCTACCGAAGCAAATATACCTGCACATAGAAGAATGGCACAGTACCTCGTCAGAATGAATTATTTCAGACTTTGTCCGCGTCCTTGTTATGCAACTCTTACTAACGCACCAGACGAGCTTGAATAATCACCGGGTCAGAAAATCAAGAAGTCTGTAATGAGACAAAAGATCATGAAAAGAAGGTGGTGAATCGAATCATTCCTATAGCACCAAATTTTGTAGATTGATGGAAAAAATCATCCCCAATCGTACTTCAAGATATTATCAGCTGCATGCCACACGTCGCTACATATGGCCCATCAAATATGTGTTGTTACACGTCTGTTGCAACTTGCTAGTCAATCGAATCAATAATTGGAATTTGTCTTCTCGCGCAGCACCTGTGTACGCCTACACGCCATGAACAGCTTTAGTGTCGTGATCATATTTAATTATATCGGCAGTTTCAAATATCAAGTTGGGCCTTGAATGTTTCAAGGTTTTTCAACAGATAGTTCCTTTCATATCGATCATCAAGTAAGATCTAAATATATTGCATGGGCTGATTAATCTCGAAGGTTCCCACAAAAAATAAAAAGTAGAAGGAGAATAAACCTGAAACTAAAAGAGCTGGAGTACGTAGGATCGAGGCAGCATCATAGGCAGCTCGCTCCGATGTAGTTTCACTGTGACACTATAGGCAATTACACTCTCGAGAATAGAGCCAATACTGCAAGGCATGAGATATATTTTGTATATATAAGGAGACAGATTAAAAAAAGTTACCACTGAGTTCTCTGTAGTATTTTACATTCTAGTAGTAATTTTGGTACTTGCCAATGGCATTACACCACTGCAATCTGCTACAAATAGGCACTCGCAATATGTATTCCTGATGTATAAATATCCTTGAATTACTGAGAGTGATCAACATCAGCTATTAAGATCAGTGTAATCACTTTCAATTAATCTAGAACTAAATTCTATGTACACTAAATTTAAGAACATGGTCTTGAGGGTTTCAGTAAAGAAAAACTTAAAAGACAGATAAACTATTTTGCCAGAGCCTGATCCATAACACATACATATGCATAAAATCCACCGGTTAAATGTTCTTGAGAGGGCATCGGCAATCACTTACTACGGATGCGGGTGGGCGTCGATGGACAAGTTGTACACCGTGTCGCCTGCCCAGCAGCTTCCTGCCGAATAGCCTAGAGGTCTCTCCTTGAAGAACACAACGATGGGGAAAACGGAGATGCAGAGCTTGGACGCGACAGGGAGTCATGACGCGCTCGGAGTCGAGGCGGGCGACGACCATGGCCGACAGGAACGGGCGCGCTGGACTAGCACTACTCGGCTTGGGGATGTAGGCGACAAGCTCTGGGTCGGGGTTGTTAGGGACCTCCACGTCGCTACGTGCAGGAGATGAGGAAGATGGGCACACACAAGGTCAGAGGAGATGGAGACGGAGTGAAGGCGCGGCGGTCGTCGAGGTAGAAGCCCAAACCGGTGCAGGCGCGGTCATCATGCTGAAACATGGCGAGACGGAGCAGAGCCACGGGATCGACGTCGGTGGGAGGACGGCGACATCCAAGTGGAGAGGGAAGGCGCGCGACGGCGCTGCAGACCCAGGTCGCATGCGGTGGTTCTTAGCGAAGGGAGAAGAAGACTGGGTAGGTGGATAAGATCATGCGGTGGTGTGTGTGTGTTGGTGTCGCGTGCCTGAGGTTAGGGTTTGTTGCGAGCTTTCGGTTGGGCCAGGCTGGGAATCGTACGTAAATAACTTTGAGGCAAATATATGAGCATAAAAATAAAGTGTCACTTATAAAAGAGGGAACGAATTTACTAATAAATAAAATAAGGTTTTAACAAAATACTTTTGTAGGAAAAATATGCAAGACGATGTTATAATGATACATGAAAACAACATACAAAAACTAATTTCAAATATTTTCCTCGTCGTTATAGATCGAGTGACTCTGTGGGTGGGCCGGCCCAGCGGAGGAGGCGCAAGGGGGAGTGTGTGACTGGATGGACCGGTCTAGTGCAGAAGGCGTGGTGGCACCGCTTTGGTCGGCAAAAAATTCCATAGTTACTAGTGATAAGCATATTTTAAAGTTGTCACTAATCATAACATTACCAATGACAGTCGTGTAAAGATGCATGTCACTAAGTAATTTTTTTCATTTAGCCTATCCCTAAAAAAATACTAGTGACAGTCACTTTTATAAGCCTGTCACTAGTGTTTTATACTAGTGACAGGTTTTTTCTTGCCTGTCGCTAGTAATACTTACTAGTGACAGACACAATTTTGCCTGTCACTAAGCACTTGGTGGCTATAAGCCTTTCTGCAGTAGTGCCTATATAATAAGTATTGCATCATCATAATATCATGCTCATGTCACCATGGCACCTTGCATGTGAGCATCATATCAAACCCCTTTTCATTTGGTTCTTATCCCATATGCCATTGTCTCATTAATTGTATTGCCTCTTGATATATTGTATTTGGTTCTTGATAAATTGCTTGATGCCCAAGTTTAGTTGGGGCATATCGTTTACAACTCCACCACCTTTCTTTATCACCACCTTATAATTCCACCATCCAAACTATATATGAGAATTTGCATTTCTTTTGGTGTTATATGTATCTATATGTATTAAGATGGATCCACTTATATTTCTACATGCTCCCATATATGATCTATGTTATTTTCACAATATTAACCATATGGAGCCAGATGGCCACCTTTGCATTGTTATGTGAGTTCGAATGTTATTCAATCTTTTATATGGCTTGTATTTGAGAATGTTATCATGTATGAATGTATGTTTGGGCTATATGATCACCTTGTGGGACTCGCACACTAGTATGTCCAAATTATATTCAGAAGTGATTAGATTCCTTACCCTCCATATGGATAGCAAGCTCTCTTTCTTTTGCATGGCTTTGTTCAAATTTGAATGCATGCATGGAAGCATATATGCCCATATGGAATTATGTTGTTTTCACAACTAAAATGTGGCATCTATTACACATGCATGGCCCATGAAATCCTCACCACCTTCCATCTCTTGGAACTCTTTTCAATTGGAGCAAGCTTGATGATTTAAATTCATGCAAGATGTTTCTAATTCAAATAAATCCAATGTTCCTTTGTATTTCCTTCCCTCCCTTGTTTTTTCCAACTCTTCATGAGTTCATGCATGCAACCTTCCTTCTCTCATGTTACATCCCTACTGATTCCTTGCTTTGGTTTTAAATGGTTATGTCTTGGTTTGAATTCAAACCTAATTGAATAAATATATTGTGTTGGGCAATCCTAATCTACCCCACCTCATCTCCCTAATCTCTCACCTAAACCATCTACCCCATCTACCTATCTACCCCTATCTTGCCGTGGCCATTAGATGGCCATGTGGCCACCTCTCTATTTTCCCTCTCCCTCTTTATTGCTTTGCAAGAAGAAGGCCAGTACCCATTGACCTGGCCACCCCATCTGGTCCCTCCCTTCCCTCTCTAGGCATTAAGTCAAGGAAGAGAGAAGATAAACCCTAGCCTCCCCTCTCTCTATCTACCTTTTGCAAAGGAGAAACATCCCATGTGCCATCCACTCCCCTCCTTATATAAAACAACCGAGGCAGTCCCGGCCTTTTTTCTAAATAAATAATAATAAAACCAGAATATGAATATATATCTAGTATATTTATAACTTTTAAATGAATTTGAATTTGAATATAAACTTAATATGAAATATAATTCATTTTTGGATATGAATTCAAAACTATTTTCAAATTTGACCATAGTCAACTCTAACTAGTCAAACCTTTGACTTTTGACCCTATTTTAATTATTTTGCATTTAAATATTGTTTTGAATTCATAATTCCAAATATTACAAGTGATATATGTTTTCTTATCAGAAAAATGCAAGGAATATGAATATGCTATTGAAAATATTTTCCATGCAGTTAAAATTTTCGAATTAATAAATTCCATTAATATGCCTTATATTAATAAATTCACAACTTTTATTCCGTAATTCTCAATTCAACAAATAATATGTCTAAATCGATCAGTGTAGTCCCATTGTAATTATGCATTCCATGATATGAATTGAAGCATGCATAATATAAATATTAAGAAAACACCAAGTATTATGGGGCTAAAACATGCATGAATAAATAAATAAAGTGCTTTAATATTGTTCTCACACCTCACACATGCTATGCTATGTTATACCATGCAATTGTGCATCATTCCATCAAGGCATACCTTGTTTGCTTGTCGCATATATTCATATGATTGCAAACTTTATTTATTATGACCCTTTGTGTGTTTAGCTTTTATTCCGGACAGACACTTAGCAAGGGAACTATCAAGGGAACCAAGAGTACTACCCAGATCCCTGTTACCCTATTGCCGATTTGATAGGCAAGCAATTGCCCATACTTGCATTACATATAGCACCTATGCCTATATCTTATTCTTGCATTATGGAGTCATGATTGCATTAAATTGAATCCTAAGTATTGCAAATCCTTTACCTTTTTGACCCCACCGAAGCTTGTACCCTCAATCCTATGAACCATTACAACAGGAGTTGTTTGAGCCATGCGAGTCGTAGAATTGCATGTGTAGGGTTTGTGCGTGTCTTTGGATAACGAGGTACCTAAACAATTTAAACTGAGTAGTAATTGGATAACTAAAGAAAGAGAGACCTATGGGCAATAGTTGTTATTTGGTTCTTCCATGCTCACTTGTGTCCCATAGAACTAGAGTACTTGATTCATGTTCCTTGACTATCGCACTATCCGCATGTGGGACCATGAATCCCCTTAGCCTGAGCTTGATTCACATTTTATTTCTTGGGTCCACCAACTAGTTTGGGGCGTTATTACTATCATGTACTTATGCCATGCTTTACTACTTTATTTACTATTGAGCGTGGAGTGCCTGTACTGTTTCGGATCGCGGCATGATTTCACGGTATGGACAAGCCCATTCACACTTTCAGGTTCCTAGTCGTTTACAACCATTATGGCAAACCCTGGGTCCGTCTCGGAGCCAGCCAACTTCATTGCGGGTAGCTTAGTGGGGTGGCCCCTAAAATCATTTTTGAATGCTTGTCGTGAGGCCTCGTTGCTTTTTATTTAGTTGTTCCCGAGGTTGATCATGCGTGTGTTGCTATTTATGCATCCCTGCAGGGTAAATCTTTCAGAAAGTCGTGTCCATGGTTATGGACGACTTGGAGCACAGTTTCTCAATCATAGACAACTATAACTAAAGTATCGTGTTTAATTTGACTAAAATATGACTAGTAAATAGTGCAACACTCATGGAATGAATAATAAAATTGCCAACAGATGGGATGTTCTTCTGCCTTCTTGTTCGGTAATCGAGAAGGAGGGCGAGCGATGTTCATTTATGTTACTTATATAATTGTTGTTTCTAATTAAAAAGTGTTCGTCCATATCTAGTTGGGCGGATGTTGTAGCGTGTCTCTATAGAACTGTTTAGATATTATGCTTCGCTGCAATTGCGTTACCCCTAGGTTGTTCCCTTCAGATGCATAAATACTTGCTTAGGTTATCACGTACATCCATATGAAGGCTACTACGTTGATGAGGCCGATGAGGGAAGCAACTACCCTCTTGCGTAGAGATTACGGGGATGGAGATCTCTAAGATCTATGGGTGGGAAAGTTCTTATTTATGTGGCATCTTATGCTGATTTGCTTCTTAATCCATACTCAGATATTTTCTTTGGCTTCCTCTTGATATTATGTTGATTCATGTATGAGGATGTATCCTAAACTATTATATCTATCTAGGATATTTTGATCTTGTCGTATGGCGTTGTCGTATTTTCTTTCTTTATAATGGAATTGCTCTGATGTACTCTTGTATGTCGCTACTCATTTGGGTATGTTTTGTTCGCATACCTGTCGACTATGCCGCTCGCACTTGTTACGATATTCTTGAAAAGTGGGTAGGATGGTTGGTCGGTACCGTGCCATTCTCCGCTTCTACGGGCCTACATGTGGGCGGCCTTGGGCCTCCATCGTGGCACCCCTTATCCATTTTTAGCTTTATCCTGGCTTGTTGCTTATAACGTAGGGTCCGAGGTATTACATTGGTTATGGTAGCAGCGGGGGCTGGTAGTGTGGGTATATGGGGTTGTACGGTGGCTACTTGTACATAGGTTGCTAGTATGGTTGTTGCTGATATGGCAGCAGGTTGTATGCAGGAGCATAGGACGGCGACGGGTGCTGGTATCCATAGGGAGGCTGAGGAATTGGTGGTTGATGAGGTCCTCCCCCTGAGATGGGTTTATATACCGAGCAACAACATTGATCATTGAAGTAAAGGATCCATGAGCCTGACCATAATTCTGAAGCATGTTATCCTGATTCTCACATGATAGAAGCTGGGAACACATATCAGTGAGGGTTGTGGGTGGCAAAGCATTCATAACAGCAACACGTGGATTAAAGGAACCATCCAAGCCATTGGGGATGTAGTATTTGAGTTCATCATCATCCACTGATATCCCGGCAGTAGCAAGCTTAGAAGCATAGACCTTCATCCTGAAGATGTATTGTTGCACCGTCATATCAAACTTCTTCATATTGGTGAGAGAACCACATACAGTGGATTCCCTTGACTTGGAGTAATATGAGTCAAGATCATTGAGAGCATGCTAGATATCAGAAGCATGTGTGGTCCCAAAGACATGAGGGAGAACATCCTCGGAGAGGGAGTTGATGAGGAAGCTGACAACCTGCTTATCCCTCGTGATCCATGTGTCATAGGCAAAGTTGGGAATAGATTGTCAAAAAAGAGTTGTGAATAGTAATTTTTTCTTGTTCTCATCTTCAGCATCCAGGAACTCAGACGGAGCTAAGTTAGATCCCTCAAGAAGGCCCATGACCCTAACACTGTGAAGAATAGGCAGAATATGCGTCTGACAATACAGGAAGTTCTCATAGATAAGTTTGGTGGCTGGCGGCACACCAATGGTGGCCGCATCTGTCATTATTGATAATGTCATCATATGCCCGATTGGTGAGTAAGGAGATCGATCGAAGTTGTAGAAGAACTAGGGTTTTTGTGGTTCCTCGGAGAATGTGGAGGGTTTTTGGTGGGATTGTTTTGTGGGATCAGCAAAGCTTGGGAATTGGTAGGCAAGGAAGAGATCTATGTCGTGGTTGTAGGGATCTTGATAGAAGGTGTGTGGGGCTAGGCGACTAGCAGTAGAGAGCACCGGTGGATAGAAGGGAGGAAGGGAGGGGACTGATACCATGTGAAATTTCGTGGGTGGAAAGATACCCATGGTGGAGGGATCAGTTCTGTGTTATATGGGTGTGAATATTCCCCACCATATTATACACGTGCGCATATTACATCTCTAATAGGGAGTAGAATTTTGGCAGTAGAATAGAGCAGTATGATGGCTTCTTCCTTCGAAATTTTCTTTGTTTGCATGGCTTCAAAAGAGAATGCATAAATGATGAGAAAACCAAAGAACAACATGGCCACCATATAGTGATTGAACTGTCGATTTGGGGTAAATAAAACAAGGTCATAATTTGGTAAGAGGATACGACTCCCAAATGGACTCTATAGCTAGGCACATTCTTACCGTTCCATTTTCCCCACAACCATGACCCTTAAGGCTTCGCCCATCTAGCCTTCTCCTTAGTCCGTCCTCTTCTCCGCCACATACAGAGCGACAGAGGAGGATTTCCATGGCGGCGCAGGAAATTCTTCTCATATGGACTATACATACATATGGTCAAATGGAATCAATCTGGCTAGGGTGGCCGCCCAACGTCTCCCTAACGTGTCCTCCGTCCTGCGAATGGGGATACTGGTACTCCCAGCATATCAGGGATTAAACCACAGGTTTAATATTTTGGTGTCTAGAAGAAATCTTGTTGATAGCAAAACAAGTTAGATCAGTCTCTCAGAATCAGTATGTCGAAGTTGTTCATGGTGAAGGATGTGCATGGAAAAGGATGTGCGTGCGTGCGTATGTACATATTTATGAGCGTCTATGCGTATATACATTGTTTTGCAAGCAAAAGAAAGATTAGTCAGATAAGTCTGTAACATGTGAGTGGACTGGGCTTGAGAATGTAGAGGCGTAAAAATCCACACCAAAGTGTATTACTCTCCTCGGCACAAATTAATTGACGGACTCTGCTACTGAGTGAGTGGTTCCCGATTAGTCTTCCATAGTGCCCCTCTATCAGAACGGAACTTTTCTGAAAATAGAAAGTGGACCAGAACTTTGATAGCGACACATAGCTGAAAATAGATGTGGTGCCAGGACCCTTTCTCGTTGTGTTTTTGGCACGACATCCGACGCCTGGCTCGTGATACTGACTAAATGCAACATGCCATGTCCACAACCCCACAAACACCAATAACTGCATGTAACAAACCACACCTGCTCCCTCTTCCTCCTATAAGAAAATCTACCTACCCCATCTTCTTCCTCCAATGGTGGAAGAAGGATGAAGAACAAAAATTACAACCAAATAACACCAGAAAAAGAGTACCATGACAACAGAAACCACAACTGTGAAATAACATCAATAAGACAAGAAGGGCTTCTTCCCCATGCCAGATCTGCATAGTTATCTCCTATAGAATGCAGGTTAGATGTAAAACAATATTTTGGGCAGCTGAAGTCTCAGGACCACCTACCCCACACCCCTCTCTCACAAAATTGAACATTTCACCATAGGTTTCTCATATGGTTATATATAGATAGAAAAGAGATGTAACAAAAAGGTTCGAGGACCGATGAAAAGTAGAGAAAACATAATGGCATAGTAGGATGTAGAAAATATGTCATGTGGAAAATATGTCATAGTAGGATGTAGAACTTTGCTACTACAGTAGGTAACTGATATTCATATTAGGATATAGAATTTGGTTTTTGCTAAATCAAGAATAACATCAACACAAACTAGGTTGTTGTAACACCCCAATTTTAGTTAATCTTATATTTAGCTTTCATTGTGCATTCATGATCATCATTTATTTTGCTAAGAATAAAAATGCATGCAAGAAACAAAACAAAACAAAACCCTAAACCCTAGTTTCCCTCTCTCTCTTTAAAAAAACCTCTCAAATGATTTTGATATTTTAAAAAGTACCAAAATCTATAGATTCCAAATTGAATATAAGGGCCCCTGAGTATTTCAAATAATCTTATAAAACCTATGGTATTTAAAAAATGTTCAAAATAGAAAAGAATTTGAAAATAGAAATAGAAATGGAAAACATTTTTACGGACAAAATGGAGCCAGAGCAACATGGCCGAAGCCCAACTTCCCTCTCCCTTCTCTCAACCTTTGTCGCAGCCCACAGTCGACCCAACTTGTCCTAACAGTAGCCCGTTTGTGGCCCGTACCACTTCGATCAGATCCTTATCGTCTTCTTCGACGACGGCAAGCGGCTCCCTATGTGCCGGGCCGCTGTCGATCATCGACGCGCCAAGATCCCCGCCCCGCTGCCCCTAGAGAGGATAAGAACTGTGTCGAGATTCCCTTACTCGTCATCATCCTTCCTCGGTCTCTCTCCTAACCTCTCTCTCTCTCCTTGCAAGCCAGAACCCTAGACCTAGGTCACGGCTGAATCGCCGCTGCTTTGGCCTCCCCGTGGAGAATATCATTTTGCGGCCCGAAAGTTGGGGTGTACAGGCAACGCGGTACCCAAGTTTCCTGAAATTAGCCGGGATGACTACAGTTGGTGTGCCAAATACTCAGAGGGTCTTTTTCGGCACGAATTCAACTTTATGTTTCAATACAAAAAATCAGGCTAACGAGCGTCAAGTTGGGCCCCCTGTCAGTTCGCCGTTATGTCGCTCCCGTCGCTTAGGCGGGGTGGCTGTCACGTAGGCTTGCAGCGTTGGCACAGTGGATAGGACAACACCCCCTACCCAGTGTATTGACTTGACAAAACAGGGCCCATGTATCGGCGTTATAATTATTTTTTGTTTACTCAAAAGATGGAACGACCACTGCCATGCGTCTCTCCTTGGACTTCCGCCCCAATCGTTAACCCCTGCCATAAAAGCGCATTGACGGTTCCACCGTTCTCCTGCCTCGCAGAAACCTCTCTTCTTCTTCGTGTCATCTACTATCTTCTTCCCGTCTTCTCCTTGCCGCCATGGAAGATCTACGCACTCTAGAGACAAGCTTCACTACCCATGACAACAAGAAGATAGACGTTGTCTACACCAACGAGGAGGAGACAGTGGTGCGTGTCCTGAGGATGTACGAGGGTTGGCTTGGGATAGACGAGGACAAGTTTGTGGGATTGGACCTCGAGTACACCCTGGAGCACCCATATGAAGGGAGTGAAGTCGCCGTCATTCAACTTGCCATGCGGAAACATGTCCTCGTCTACCACCTCTCCCGGTTTGTAGATCTGCTCTCTGTAGCTAACCGCTTTTAGGGTTTTCTCCTCTTGTTCTTTATCCACTCGCTCATCTTGCAACTACTGGATTTTACTTAGGACCAAATAAATTAGGGTTTGCCTATGTCTCAATCGACCGAGATTTTCTTTACTCTCAATCACCTAAGAAAAGTGCAACCGTATTTAAAAGAAATGTGCAACTCGTTCAGTCGACTGAGAAATAGCAAAACCGAATAAATTATGACAATACAATGTTGAGAGTCTTGATCTTGCATTTACTAAACTTTTCAAAATTATATTGAGATGATGATCTTGCATTGACAAAATATTTGTAGTTACAAATTTTGGTGATGACAAACTACATACTTTTAGGACTGACAGTAAAAAACGGAATTGTTTTCTGCACTGTCAACACAACAACTGATTTTTCGAAATTGTACCAAGAGGAAATTATAATTCCTACGCACAACTGTATCGATATTTAGCGTCTTGTCAAGATCCTAGGGGGCTCGAAGAAGGATGGAATGGCATCACTCGCAACTAGAATCCTCGATGAGTCGTACGGCAAAATGAAGGAAGATTTCCCTATGGATAGGCACGATTTCTGGGACGAGTGGCCGTTGTCTGATATAAACCTGAAGTATGCAGCCATAGATGCTTACGTGACCTACCAGCTATACAAGAAGATCCATTTTTTTCTATGTTACCTCGTGGTTTGCCCTATTTGCAAGAGGGAAGACGAGCTTAGGGGATCCCTTTGTAGAAAATGCAGAATAGCTGAGTTTGAAGTTGAATATGCAAAGAAATTGGATGCATCTGAAGCAGCTGACAGAGAGGCTGCAGAAACAGCTGAAAGAGAGATTGCAGCTGAAGAAGCAGCTGAAAGAGAGGCTGCAGCTGAAGCGGCAAACAGAGAGGCGGCATCTTCTAGCGGCAACAATCAGGCCTGTGATGCACCGCTAATTGTGCCGCAGGACGCTGAAGATAGGAAAGCCAAGTCAGATGCCAATTGGGACAAAGCGGTTAAATCGGATGTGGAGTACAGAATGGTCGATTCGTCACCTAGGAACGATGGCAAGCGCCTCAAGTGGTCTAATGAGGAGTGAATTAAATTTTACTTGTCAGTGTTATGTCTCTGTTTTGTGGAACTCAGTTAGCTTGCCAAGATATCTAGCGCATCAAGTGATACTAGTAAAATAAGTTTAACCCTCGTTGTGTTATGTTTATGTATGTGTCTTGTAGCTTGTCAAGATGGTAGCTTCTTAACTGGCAGTTTGAAAGAGTGCCCTTTTCCTCTCTTGCTAAACATATATGTTTCATTTTGCCCAAATTGGTAGCAAATCTAGAGAAGATTCTCACTTCGATATTCCGTTCCCTTTTGGACCTCTTTTTGCTTCCGATCAGGTAGCAAATCTAGAGCAGCAAATCACACCAGGAAGAATACATTCATTCAGAAAACAAAACAAATGTAGATATAGTTGTGCGTAGCTAAATATGATATAGCGATAGAAAGTAGGTTGCTTAACGAGGTTCGATGCATTCAGCCAGAAATAGGATATAGCTAGAAAGAAGCTGCTTAGCAGCAGGGAAGCCGCCGCACCTGCAGGCACATCCTGTAAGCGCCCGCGCCTCCGCCATCTCCCTCTGGTGCTTCCGCCACTTCTTGCTGCCCAGTTTCTTGGACTTGGGGGCCTTGGGCCTGATTGGAGGCATGCGACCCTCTTTGATGGCCACCTGCTGGAGGTTTCGGAGGTGAATGCCGAGAGCCCGGTGTTCAGCGATGTAGGCGTTGATGTTCACGATCTCGTGCTTGCCGCCTTTGTGGATGCCGGAGCCATGGCCTCTGCATCTTGATAAGGTGTTGAAGTCGGTCTTGCTTGGTGCCGACTCGTCAGCGATGGCGGCCCCCTTGCGGAAGGGGTAGCTGTAGTAGGGGCCCGTGAGGTAGTCGTCGTACTGGCCGGCCCGCAACCTCCTCAGCACCTGACGAGCCTTGGTGTGAATGGACTCGTCATCGCTGCAGACGTCGCTGCCGAAAACCTATTGGAAGAAAAGGAAAATGGGGGAGTAGATGATGTAAGAAGATTGAGCAATCAAAATGAGAACAAGCGAATCCTAATAAACCAAGATCTAGCATCCAACGATGGGAACGGTATTGGATAATTAGGCACAATTTCCATGATTAATTCCAAAATATTAAACATGACAATACCAGCTAAATTTTAAATAGATTAGCCCATTATTTATAAGAAACGGTAGAAGAACCAGGGGAGGGGAGCAAACCCTAGTTACCTCCGACCATAGGTCGTCGATGCCGGTGTCGTATGGGTTCAGCGGAGCGATGTACTTATCTGGATCGTAGGTGCCCAAGAAGTGCGTGATCTGCTTGTGACCAGCGGGGGGCTCCTCTTCGGCGGCTCCGTCGGTAGCTGGGACGGGGGCCTGAACGGGAACGGCGGCTGCCATCGATGCCTCCACTAGGGCCTGGACAGGGATAGCGGCTGCTTTCAACGCGTCGAGAGGGACCGGCGAGGAGACGGGGGCCTCCTTGCCGATGGCCACAGAGGCGACGATGGCCACCTTATCCTCCTCGGCCATCATCGGTGCGGACGGGGTATTCTCGGGAGTTTGCAGATGCTGGTCGGACAGTGGAGAGGGTTGCGTGGGGACAATGAGCGAGAGTGGGAGTGGGTGTGCGGAGAGGGGCTCTACAGTTAAGGTGGATAGAAGCAAGGCACGTTTCGTTACACCACCGTGAAACACGCCGCGCAGTCGACTGCATCGTGCACCGCGACACGCGCACGGTACGTCACGTTTTTTCCCGGGCCATGCATGGCAGTTCTGTATTGAGCCGCATGCAAAGGGCGCACACACAATTTCTACGAAGTTTGACACGGCCCTAAAATTGGCGATTAAGAGCCGCTGCGTAAAAAATGGGATATGTCTTATTAAAATCAAGTGGCAATAAATTGCAGCTGTCCATCGATGACCGTGCACTCGATGCCGCATGCGTTGTGGCGTAGTAGTAGTAGTAGTAGGCTTTTCAAACTTGATTAAACATGACATGACCGCTCGAAGACTTTTTCCATGGATGACATCGTGTTCCTTCTTGTAAAAGTGTCGCTAAGGGAGACGTCAGTGCTGTCTCACGCTATACTGTGAAGGGCACGACTTGTGCAACGATCATTGTTGGATCGCACAGAATCAACGTTTGGTGTGCATGATCCGCATGACAACTGTGATAACCAATCAGGGAGTAGCAGACAGGGTGAGCACATATTTGTGCTTCTACGAAAGATAGAGAGGGGGGGGGGCAAAACTGAGTACTACCACATAAAACCAAGGGCGATACTGAGTAGTAAAAAAATGGAAAGTGAGTGTCTTGTACAATGAAATACATCATGGCATACATCAAATTATGCCAAGATAGATCCACTAGAGTTCATTGGATGTGTGTTCTTCTCATAAACCACGTAAGGATCCACTAGAGTCATTGGATGTGTGTTCTTCTCACAAACCACATATCACCAGTGTCATTGCATGTGTGTTCTTCCCACAGACCACACATGGATCCACCAGTGTCATTGCATGTGTGTTGTTCTCACAAACCATATCATGAACCACACCTAGTGTCATTGCATGTGTGTTCTTCTCACAAACCATATCATGAACCACACCCAGTGTCATTGCATGTGTGTTCTTCTCATTAACCCCACATGGATACACCGGTGTCATTGCATGTGTGCTCTTCTCATTAACCACACCCAGTGTCATTCCATGTCTGCTCTTTTCACAAACCACATATCACCAGAGTCATTGCATGTGTGTTCTTCCCATGAACCACACATGGATCCACCGGTGTCATGCATGTGTGTTCTTCTCACAAACCATACATGGATGCACCCAGTGCCATCGCAGGTCTGCTCTTTTCATGAACCACAGCTAGCGTCATTGCATGTGTGTTCTTCTCACAGACCACATATCACCTGTGTCATTGCATGTGTGTTCTTCCCACAGACCACACATGGATCCACCAATGTCATTGCATGTGTGTTCTTCCCACAGACCACACATTGATCCACCAGTGTTATTGCATGTGTGTTCTTCCCACAGACCACACATGGATCCACCCAGTGTCATTGCATGTGTGTTCTTTTCATGAACCACAGCTAGAGTCATTGCATGTGTGTTCTTCTTACAAACCATATCATGAACCACACCAGTGTCATTGCATGTGTGTTCTTCTCACAAACCACACATGGATCCACCGGTGGGATTGCATGTCTGCTCTTCTCATTAACCACAGCTATAGTCATTGCATGTCTGTTCTTTTCAGAAACCACCTATCACCAGAGTCATTGCATGTGTGTTCTTCCCATGAACCACACATGGATCCACCAGTGTCATTGCATGTGTGTTCTTCTCACAAACCACACATGGATCCACCCAGTGTCATCGCATGTGTGTTCTTCTTACAAACCATATCATGAACCACACCCAGTGTCATTGCATGTGTGTTCTTCTCACAAACCACACATGGATCCATCGGTGTCATTGCATGTCTGCTCTTCTCATTAACCACAGCTAGAGTCATTGCATGTATGTTCTTTTCACAAACCACATACCACCAGAGCCATTCCATGTGTGTTCTTCCCATGAACCATACATGGATCCACCGGTATCATTGCATGTGTGTTCTTCCCACAGACCACACATGGATCCACCTAGTGCCGTCGCATGTCTGCTCTTTTCATGAACCACAAATAGAGTCATTGCATGTGTGCTCTTCTCACAGACCACATATCACCTGTGTCATTGCATGTGTGTTCTTCCCACAGACCACACATGGATCCACCAGTGTCATTGCATGTGTGTTATTCCAACGGACCACACATGGATCCACCCAGTGTCATTGCATGTGTGTTCTTTTCATGAACCACAGCTAGAGTCATTGCATGTGTGTTCTTCTTACAAACCATATCATGAACCACACCCAGTGTCATTGCATGTGTGTTCTGCTCACAAACTACACATAGATCCACCGGTGTCATTGCATGTCTGCTCTTCTCATTAACCACATCTAGAGTCATTGCATATCTATTCTTTTCACAAACCACTTACAAACCAGAGTCATTGCATGTGTGTTCTTCCCATGAACCACACATGGATCCACCAGTGTCATTGCATGTGTGTTTTTCTCACAAACCATATCATGAACCACACCCAGTGTCATTGCATGTATGTTCTTCTCACAAACGATATCATGAACCAAACCCAGTGTCATTGCATGTGTGTTCTTCTCATTAACCCCACATGGATCCACCGGTGTCATTGCTTGTCTGCTCTTCTCATTAACCACACCCAGTGTCATTGCATGTCTGTTCTTTTCACAAACCTCATATCACCAGAGTCATTGCATGTGTGTTCTTCCCATGAACCACACATGGATCCACCGGTGTCATTGCATGTGTGTTGTTCTCACAAACCACACATGGATCCACCCAATGCCATCGCAGGTCTGCTCTTTTCATGAACCACAACTAGAGTCATTGCATGTGTGTTCTTCTCATAGACCACATATCACCTGTGTCATTGCATGTGTGTTCTTCCCACAGACCACACATGGATCCACCGGTGTCATTGCATGTGTGTTCTTCCCTCAGACCACACATGGATCCACCAGTGTCATTGCATGTGTGTTCTTGCCACAGACCACACATGGATCCACCCAATGTCATTGCATGTGTGTTCTTTTCATGAACCACAGCTAGACTCATTGCATGTGTGTTCTTCTTACAAACCATATCATGAACCACACCAGTGTCATTGCATGTGTGTTCTTCTCACAAACCACACATGGATCCACCGGTGGCATTGCATGTCTGCTATTCTCATTAACCACAGCTATAGTCATTGCATGTCTGTTCTTTTCACAAACCACATATCACCAGAGTCATTTCATGTGTGTTCTTCCCATGAACCACACATGGATCCACCAGTGTCATTGCATGTGTGTTCTTCCCAAAGACCACACATGGATCCACCAGTGTCATTGCATGTATGTTCTTCTTACAAACCATATCATGAACCACACCCAGTGTCATTGCATGTGTGTTTTTATCACAAACCACACATGGATCCACCGGTGTCATTGCATGTCTGCTCTTCTCATTAACCATAGCTAGAGTCATTGCATGTATGTTCTTTTCACAAACCACATATCACCAGAGTCATTGCATGTGCGTTCTTCCCATGAACCACACATGGATCCACCGGTGTCATTGCATGTGTGTTCTTCTCACAAAGCAAACATGGATCCACCCAGTGCCGTCGCATGTCTGCTCTTTTCATTCACCACAGATAGAGTCATTGCATGTGTGTTCTTCTCACAGACCACATATCACCTGTGTTATTGCATGTGTGTTCTTCCCACAGACCACACATGGATCCACCAGTGTCATTGCATGCATGTTCTTCCCACAGACCACACATGGATCCACCCAGTGTCATTTCATGTGTGTTCTTCTCACAGACCACACATGGATCCACCAGTGTCATTGCATGTGTGTTGTTCTCACAAACCATATCTTGAACCACACCCAGTGTCATTGCATGTGTGTTCTTCTCACAAACCATATCATGAACCACACCCAGTGTCATTGCATGTGTGTTCTTCCCATTAACCCCACATGGATACACCGGTGTCATTGCATGTGTGCTCTTCTCATTAACCACACCTAGTGTCATTCCATGTCTACTCTTTTCACAAACCACATATCACCAGAGTCATTGCATGTGTGTTCTTCCCATGAACCACACATGGATCCACCGGTGTCATTGCATGTGTGTTCTTCACACAAACCACACATGGATCCACCTAGTGCCATCACAGGTCTGCTCTTTTCATGAACCACAGCTAGAGTCATTGCATGTATGTTCTTCTCAGAGACCTCATATCACCTGTGTCATTGCATGTGTGTTCTTCCCACAGACCACACATTGATCCACCAGTGTCATTGCATGTGTGTTCTTCCCACAGACCACACATGGATCCACCCAATGTCATTGCATGTGTGTTCTTTTCATGAACAACAGCTAGAGTCATTGCATGTGTGTTCTTCTTACAAACCATATCATGAACCACACCAGTGTCATTGCATGTGTGTTCTTCTCACAAACCACACATGGATCCACCGGTGGAATTGCATGTCTTCTCTTCTCATTAACCACAGCTATAGTCATTGCATGTCTGTTCTTTTCAGAAACCACCTATCACCAGAGTCATTGCATGTGTGTTCTTCCCATGAACCACACATGGATCCACCAGTGTCATTGCATGTGTGTTCTTCTCACAAACCACACATGGATCCACCCAGTGTCATTGCATGTATGTTCTTCTTACAAACCATATCATGAACCACACCCAGTGTCATTGCATGTGTGTTCTTCTCACAAACCACACATGGATCCACCGGTGTCATTGCATGTCTGCTCTTCTCATTAACCACAGCTAGAGTCATTGCATGTCTTATCTTTTCACAAACCACATATCACCTGTGTCATTGCATGTGTGTTATTCCCACAGACCACACATGGATCCACCGGTGTCATTGCATGTGTGTTCTTCCCACAGACCACACATGGATCCACCAGTGTCATTGCATGTGTGTTCTTCCCACAGACCACACATGGATCCACCCAATGTCATTGCATGTGTGTTCTTTTCATGAACCACAGCTAGACTCATTGCATGTGTGTTCTTCTTACAAACCATATCATGAACCACACCAGTGTCATTGCATGTGTGTTCTTCTCACAAAGCACACATGGATCCACCGGTGGCATTGCATGTCTGCTCTTCTCATTAACCACAGCTATAGTCATTGCATGTCTGTTCTTTTTCACAAACCACATATCACCAGAGTCATTTCATGTGTGTTCTTCCCATGCACCACACATGGATCCACCGGTGTCATTGCATGTGTGTTCTTCTCACAAACCACACATGGATCCACCCAGTGTCATCGCATGTGTGTTCTTCTTACAAACCATATCATGAACCACACCCAGTGTCATTGCATGTGTGTTCTTCTCACAAACCACACATGGATCCATCGGTGTCATTGCATGTCTGCTCTTCTCATTAACCACAGCTAGAGTCATTGCATGTATGTTCTTTTCACAAACCACATATCACCAGAGTCATTCCATGTGTGTTCTTCCCATGAACCATACATGGATCCACCGGTGTCATTGCATGTGTGTTCTTCTCACAAACCAAACATGGATCCACCAGGCCGCATGTCGCGCTCTTTTCATGAACCACAGATAGAGTCATTGCATGTGTGTTCTTCTCACAGACCACATATCACCTGTGTCATTGCATGTGTGTTCTTCCCACAGACCACACATGGATCCACCAGTGTCATTGCATGTGTGTTCTTCCCATAGACCACACATGGATCCACCCAGTGTCATTGCATGTGTGTTTTTTCATGTACCACAGCTAGAGTCATTGCATGCGTGTTCTTCTTACAAACCATATCATGAACCACACTCAGTGTCATTGCATGTGTGTTCTTGTCACAAACCACACATGGATCCACAGGTGTCATTGCATGTCTGGTCTTCTCATTAACCACAGCTAGAGTCATTGCATGTCTGTTATTTTCACAAACTATATATCACCAGAGTCATTGCATGTGTGTTCTTCCCATGAACCACACATGGACCCACTAGTGTCATTGCATGTGTGTGCTTCTCACAAACCATATCATGAACCACACCCAGTGTCATTGCATGTGTGTTCTTCTCACAAACCATATCATGAACCACACCCAGTGTCATTGCATGTGTGTTCTTCTCATTAACCCCACATGGATCCATCGGTGTCATTGCATGTCTGCTCTTCTCATTAACCACACCCAGTGTCATTGCATGTCTGTTCTTTTCACAAACCACATATCACCAGAGTCATTGCATGTGTGTTCTTCCCATGAACCACACATGGATCCACCGGTGTCATTGCATGTGTGTTCTTCTCACAAACCATACATGGATGCACCTAGTGCCATCGCAGGTCTGCTCTTTTCATGAACCACAGCTAGAGTCATTGCATGTGTGTTCTTCTCACAGACCACATATCACCTGTGTCATTGCATGTGTGTTCTTCCCACAGACCACACATGGATCCACCAGTGTCATTGCATGTGTGTTCTTCCCACAGACCACACATTGATCCACCAGTGTCATTGCATGTGTGTTCTTCCCACAGACCACACATGGATCCACCCAATGTCATTGCATGTGTGTTCTTTTCATGAACAACAGCTAGAGTCATTGCATGTGTGTTCTTCTTACAAACCATATCATGAACCACACCAGTGTCATTGCATGTGTGTTCTTCTCACAAACCACACATGGATCCACCGGTGGAATTGCATGTCTTCTCTTCTCATTAACCACAGCTATAGTCATTGCATGTCTGTTCTTTTCAGAAACCACCAATCACCAGAGTCATTGCATGTGTGTTCTTCCATGAACCACACATGGATCCACCAGTGTCATTGCATGTGTGTTCTTCTCACAAACCACACATGGATCCACCCAGTGTCATTGCATGTATGTTCTTCTTACAAACCATATCATGAAGCACACCCAGTGTCATTGCATGTGTGTTCTTCTCACAAACCACACATGGATCCACCGGTGTCATTGCATGTCTGCTCTTCTCATTAACCATAGCTAGAGTCATTGCATGTCTTATCTTTTCACAAACCACATATCACCTGTGTCATTGCATGTGTGTTCTTCCCACAGACCACACATGGATCCACCAGTGTCATTGCATGTGTGTTCTTCCCACAGACCACACATGGATCCACCAGTATCATTGCATGTGTGTTCTTCCCACAGACCACACATGGATCCACCCAATGTCATTGCATGTGTGTTCTTTTCATGAACCACAGCTAGACTCATTGCATGTGTGTTCTTCTTACAAACCATATCATGAACCACACCAGTGTCATTGCATGTGTGTTCTTCTCACAAACCACACATGGATCCACCGGTGGCATTGCATGTCTGCTCTTCTCATTAACCACAGCTATAGTCATTGCATGTCTGTTCTTTTCACAAACCACATATCACCAGAGTCATTTCATGTGTGTTCTTCCCATGAACCACACATGGATCCACCGGTGTCATTGCATGTGTGTTCTTCTCACAAACCACACATGGATCCACCCAGTGTCATCGCATGTGTGTTCTTCTTACAAACCATATCATGAACCACACCCAGTGTCATTGCATGTGTGTTCTTCTCACAAACCACACATGGATCCATCGGTGTCATTGCATGTCTGCTCTTCTCATTAACCACAGCTAGAGTCATTGCATGTATGTTCTTTTCACAAACCACATATCACCAGAGTCATTCCATGTGTGTTCTTCCCATGAACCATACATGGATCCACCGGTGTCATTGTATGTGTGTTCTTCTCACAAACCAAACATGGATCCACCCAGTGCCGTCGCATGTCTCCTCTTTTCATGAACCACAGATAGAGTCATTGCATGTGTGCTCTTCTCACAGACCACATATCACCTATGCCATTGCATGTGTGTTCTTCCCACAGACCACACATGGATCCACCGGTGTCATTGCATGTGTGTTCTTCCCACAGACCACACATGGATCCACCCAGTGTCATTGCATGTGTGTTCTTTTCATGAACCACAGCTAGAGTCATTGCATGTGTGTTCTTCTTACAAACCATATCATGAACCACACCCAGTGTCATTGCATGTGTGTTCTTCTCACAAACCATACATGGATGCACCTAGTGCCATCGCAGGTCTGCTCTTTTCATGAACCACAGCTAGAGTCATTGCATGTGTGTTCTTCTCACAGACCACATATCACCTGTGTCATTGCATGTGTGTTCTTCCCACAGACCACACATGGATCCACCGGTGTCATTGCATGTGTGTTCTTCCCACAGACCACACATGGATCCACCAGTATCATTGCATGTGTGTTCTTCCCACAGACCACACATGGATCCACCCAATGTCATTGCATGTGTGTTCTTTTCATGAACCACAGCTAGACTCATTGCATGTGTGTTCTTCTTACAAACCATATCATGAACCACACCAGTGTCATTGCATGTGTGTTCTTCTCACAAACCACACATGGATCCACCGGTGGCATTGCATGTCTGCTCTTCTCATTAACCACAGCTATAGTCATTGCATGTCTGTTCTTTTCACAAACCACATATCACCAGAGTCATTTCATGTGTGTTCTTCCCATGAACCACACATGGATCCACCGGTGTCATTGCATGTGTGTTCTTCTCACAAACCACACATGGATCCACCCAGTGTCATCGCATGTGTGTTCTTCTTACAAACCATATCATGAACCACACCCAGTGTCATTGCATGTGTGTTCTTCTCACAAACCACACATGGATCCATCGGTGTCATTGCATGTCTGCTCTTCTCATTAACCACAGCTAGAGTCATTGCATGTATGTTCTTTTCACAAACCACATATCACCAGAGTCATTCCATGTGTGTTCTTCCCATGAACCATACATGGATCCACCGGTGTCATTGTATGTGTGTTCTTCTCACAAACCAAACATGGATCCACCCAGTGCCGTCGCATGTCTGCTCTTTTCATGAACCACAGATAGAGTCATTGCATGTGTGCTCTTCTCACAGACCACATATCACCTATGCCATTGCATGTGTGTTCTTCCCACAGACCACACATGGATCCACCAGTGTCATTGCATGTGTGTTCTTCCCACAGACCACACATGGATCCACCCAGTGTCATTGCATGTGTGTTCTTTTCATGAACCACAGCTAGAGTCATTGCATGTGTGTTCTTCTTACAAACCATATCATGAACCACACCCAGTGTCATTGCATGTGTGTTCTTCTCACAAACCACACATGGATCCACCGGTGTCATTGCATGTCTGCTCTTCTCATTAACCACAGCTAGAGTCATTGCATGTCTTATCTTTTCACAAACCACATATCACCTGTGTCATTGCATGTGTGTTCTTTCCACAGACCACACATGGATCCACCCGTGTCATTGCATGTGTGTTCTTCCCACAGACCACACATGGATCCACCCAATGGCATTGCATGTGTGTTCTTTTCATGAACCACAGCTAGACTCATTGCATGTGTGTTCTTCTTACAAACCATATCATGAACCACACCAGTGTCATTGCATGTGTGTTCTTCTCACAAACCACACATGGATCCACCGGTGGCATTGCATGTCTCCTCTTCTCATTTACCACAGCTAGAGTCATTGCATGTCTGTTCTTTTCACAAACCACATATCACCAGAGTCATTGCATGTGTGTTCTTCCCATGAACCACACATGGATCCACCGGTGTCATTACATGTGTGTTCTTCTCACAAACCACACATGGATCCACCCAGTGTCATCGCACGTGTGTTCTTCTTACAAACCATATCATGAACCACACCCAGTGTCATTGCATGTGTGTCCTTCTCACAAACCACACATGGATCCATCGGTGTCATTGCATGTCTGCTCTTCTCATTAACCACAGCTAGAGTCATTGCATGTATGTTCTTTTCACAAACCACATATCACCAGAGTCATTCCATGTGTGTTCTTCCCATGAACCATACATGGATCCACCGGTGTCATTGCATGTGTGTTCTTCTCATAAACCAAACATGGATCCACCCAGTGCCGTCGCATGTCTGCTCTTTTCATGAACCACAGATAGAGTCATTGCATGTGTGCTCTTCTCACAGACCACATATCACCTGTGTCATTGCATGTGTGTTCTTCCCACAGACCACACATGGATCCACCAGTGTCATTGCATGTGTGTTCTTCCCACAGACCACACATGGATCCACCCAGTGTCATTGCATGTGTGTTCTTTTCATGAACCACAGCTAGAGTCATTGCATGTGTGTTCTTCTTACAAACCATATCATGAACCACACCTAGTGTCATTGCATGTGTGTTCTGATCACAAACCACACATAGATCCACCGGTGTCATTGCATGTCTGCTCTTCTCATTAACCACAGCTAGAGTCATTGCATGTTTATTCTTTTCACAAACCACTTACCACCAGAGTCATTGCATGTGTGTTCTTCCCATGAACCACACATGGATCCACCAGTGTCATTGCATGTGTGTTTTTCTCACAAACCATATCATGAACCACACCCAGTGTCATTGCATGTGTGTTCTTCTCACAAACCATATCATGAACCAAACCCAGTGTCATTGCATGTGTGTTCTTCTCATTAACCCCACATGGATCCGCCGGTGTCATTGCATGTCTGCTCTTCTCATTAACCACACCCAGTGTCATTGCATGTCTGTTCTTTTCACAAACCACATATCACCAGAGTCATTGCATGTGTGTTCTTCCCACGAACCACACATGGATCCACTGGTGTCATTGCATGTGTGTTGTTCTCACAAGCCACACATGGATCCACCCAGTGCCATCGCAGGTCTGCTCTTTTCATGAACCACAACTAGAGTCATTGCATGTGTGTTCTTCTCATAGACCACATATCACCTGTGTCATTGCATGTGTGTTCTTCCCACAGACCACACATGGATCCACCGGTGTCATTGCATGTGTGTTCTTCCCACAGACCACACATGGATCCACCAGTGTCATTGCATGTGTGTTCTTCCCACAGACCACACATGGATCCACCCAATGTCATTGCATGTGTGTTCTTTTCATGAACCACAGCTAGACTCATTGCATGTGTGTTCTTCTTACAAACGATATCATGAACCACACCAGTGTCATTGCATGTGTGTTCTTCTCACAAACCACACATGGATCCACCGGTGGCATTGCATGTCTGCTCTTCTCATTAACGACAGCTATAGTCATTGCATGTCTGTTCTTTTCACAAACCACATATCACCAGAGTCATTTCATGTGTGTTCTTCCCATGAACCACACATGGATCCACCAGTGTCATTGCATGTGTGTTCTTCTCACAAACCACACATGGATCCACCCAGTGTCATTGCATGTATGTTCTTCTTACAAAGCATATCATGAACCACACCCAGTGTCATTGCATGTGTGTTCTTCTCATAAACCACACATGGATCCACCGGTGTCATTGGATGTCTGCTCTTCTCATTAACCACAGCTAGAGTCATTGCATGTATGTTCTTTTCACAAACCACATATCACCAGAGTCATTGCATGTGTGTTCTTCCCGTGAACCACACATAGATCCACCGGTGTCATTGCATGTGTGTTCTTCTCACAGACCAAACATGGATCCACCCAGTGCCATCGCATGTCTGCTCTTTTCATGAACCACAGATAGAGTCATTGCATGTGTGTTCTTCTCACAGACCACATATCACCTGTGTCATTGCATGTGTGTTCTTCCCACAGACCAGACATGGATCCACCACTGTCATTGCATGTGTGTTCTTCCCACAGACCACACATGGATCCACCCAGTGTCATTGCATGTGTGTTTTTTCATGAACCACAGCTAGAGTCATTGCATGTGTGTTCTTCTTACAAACCATATCATGAACCACACTCAGTGTCACTACATGTGTGTTCTTGTCACAAACCACACATGGATCCACAGGTGTCATTGCATGTCTGCTCTTCTCATTAACCACAGCTAGAGTCACTGCATGTCTTATCTTTTCACAAACCACATATCACCTGTGTCATTGCATGTGTGTTCTTCCCACAGACCACACATGGATCCACCGGTGTCATTGCATGTGTGTTCTTCCCACAGACCACACATGGATCCACCAGTGTCATTGCATGTGTGTTCTTCCCACAGACCACACATGGATCCACCCAATGTCATTGCATGTGTGTTCTTTTCATGAACCACAGCTAGACTCATTACATGTGTGTTCTTCTTACAAACCATATCATGAACCACACCAGTGTCATTGCATGTGTGTTCTTCTCACAAACCACACATGGATCCACCGGTGGCATTGCATGTCTGCTCTTCTCATTAACCACAGCTATAGTCATTGCATGTCTGTTCTTTTCACAAACCACATATCACCAGAGTCATTTCATGTGTGTTCTTCCCATGAACCACACATGGATCGACCGGTGTCATTACATGTGTGTTCTTCTCACAAACCACACATGGATCCACCCAGTGTCATCGCATGTGTGTTCTTCTTACAAACCATATCATGAACCACACCCAGTGTCATTGCATGTGTGTCTTCCTCACAAACCACACATGGATCCATCGGTGTCATTGCATGTCTGCTCTTCTCATTAACCACAGCTAGAGTCATTGCATGTATGTTCTTTTCACAAACCACATATCACCAGAGTCATTCCATGTGTGTTCTTCCCATGAACCATACATGGATCCACCGGTGTCATTGCATGTGTGTTCTTCTCATAAACCAAACATGGATCCACCCAGTGCCGTCGCATGTCTGCTCTTTTCATGAACCACAGATAGAGTCATTGCATGTGTGCTCTTCTCACAGACCACATATCACCTGTGTCATTGCATGTGTGTTCTTCCCACAGACCACACATGGATCCACCAGTGTCATTGCATGTGTGTTCTTCCCACAGACCACACATGGATCCACCCAGTGTCATTGCATGTGTGTTCTTTTCATGAGCCACAGCTAGAGTCATTGCATGTGTGTTCTTCTTACAAACCATATCATGAACCACACCCAGTGTCATTGCATGTGTGTTCTGATCACAAACCACACATAGATCCACCGGTGTCATTGCATGTCTGCTCTTCTCATTAACCACAGCTAGAGTCATTGCATGTTTATTCTTTTCACAAACCACTTACCACCAGAGTCATTGCATGTGTGTTCTTCCCATGAACCACACATGGATCCACCAGTGTCATTGCATGTGTGTTTTTCTCACAAACCATATCATGAACCAAACCCAGTGTCATTGCATGTGTGTTCTTCTCATTAACCCCACATGGATCCACCGGTGTCATTGCATGTCTGCTCTTCTCATTAACCACACCCAGTGTCATTGCATGTCTGTTCTTTTCACAAACCACATATCACCAGAGTCATTGCATGTGTGTTCTTCCCACGAACCACACATGGATCCACCGGTGTCATTGCATGTGTGTTGTTCTCACAAGCCACACATGGATCCACCCAGTGCCATCGCAGGTCTGCTCTTTTCATGAACCACAACTAGAGTCATTGCATGTGTGTTCTTCTCATAGACCACATATCACCTGTGTCATTGCATGTGTGTTCTTCCCACAGACCACACATGGATCCACCGGTGTCATTGCATGTGTGTTCTTCCCACAGACCACACATGGATCCACCAGTGTCATTTCATGTGTGTTCTTCCCACAGACCACACATGGATCCACCCAATGTCATTGCATGTGTGTTCTTTTCATGAACCACAGCTAGACTCATTGCATGTGTGTTCTTCTTACAAACCATAGCATGAACCACACCAGTGTCATTGCATGTGTGTTCTTCTCACAAACCACACATGGATCCACCGGTGGCATTGCATGTCTGCTCTTCTCATTAACCACAGCTATAGTCATTGCATGTCTGTTCTTTTCACAAACCACATATCACCAGAGTCATTTCATGTGTGTTCTTCCCATGAACCACACATGGATCCACCAGTGTCATTGCATGTGTGTTCTTCTCACAAACCACACATGGATCCACCCAGTGTCATTGCATGTATGTTCTTCTTACAAAGCATATCATGAACCACACCCAGTGTCATTGCATGTGTGTTCTTCTCACAAACCACACATGGATCCACCGGTGTCATTGGATGTCTGCTCTTCTCATTGACCACAGCTAGAGTCATTGCATGTATGTTCTTTTCACAAACCACATATCACCAGATTCATTGCATGTGTGTTCTTCCCGTGAACCACACATAGATCCACCGGTGTCATTGCTTGTGTGTTCTTCTCACAGACCAAACATGGATCCACCCAGTGCCATCGCATGTCTGCTCTTTTCATGAACCACAGATAGAGTCATTGCATGTGTGTTCTTCTCACAGACCACATATCACCTGTGTCATTGCATGTGTGTTCTTCCCACAGACCAGACATGGATCCACCACTGTCATTGCATGTGTGTTCTTCCCACAGACCACACATGGATCCACCCAGTGTCATTGCATGTGTGTTTTTTCATGAACCACAGCTAGAGTCATTGCATGTGTGTTCTTCTTACAAACCATATCATGAACCACACTCAGTGTCATTACATGTGTGTTCTTTTCACAAACCACACATGGATCCACAGGTGTCATTGCATGTCTGGTCTTCTCATTAACCACAGCTAGAGTCATTGCATGTCTGTTATTTTCACAAACTATATATCACTAGCGTCATTGCATGTGTGTTCTTCCCATGAACCACACATGGACCCACCAGTGTCATTGCATGTGTGTGCTTCTCACAAACCATATCATGAACCACACCCAGTGTCATTGCATGTGTGTTCTTCTCACAAACCATATCATGAACCACACCCAGTGTCATTGCATGTGTGTTCTTCTCATTAACCCCACATGGATCCATCGGTGTCATTGCATGTCTGCTCTTCTCATTAACCACACCCAGTGTCATTGCATGTCTGTTCTTTTCACAAACCACATATCACCAGAGTCATTGCATGTGTGTTCTTCCCATGAACCACACATGGATCCACCAGTGTCATGCATGTGTGTTCTTCTCACAAACCATACATGGATGCACCCAGTGCCATCGCAGGTCTGCTCTTTTCATGAACCACAGCTAGAGTCATTGCATGTGTGTTTTTCTCACAAACCACATATCACCTGTGTCATTGCATGTGTGTTCTTCCCACAGACCACACATGGATCCACCAGTGTCCTTGCATGTGTGTTCTTCCCACAGACCACACATTGATCCACCAGTGTCATTGCATGTGTGTTCTTCCCACAGACCACACATGGATCCAGCCAATGTCATTGCATGTGTGTTCTTTTCATGAACAACAGCTAGAGTCATTGCATGTGTGTTCTTCTTACAAACCATATCATGAACCACACCAGTGTCATTGCATGTGTGTTCTTCTCACGAACCACACATGGATCCACCGGTGGAATTGCATGTCTGCTCTTCTCATTAACCACAGCTATAGTCATTGCATGTCTGTTTTCGTAAACCACCTATCACCAGAGTCATTGCATGTGTGTTCTTCCCATGAACCACACATGGATCCACCAGTGTCATTGCATGTGTGTTCTTCTCACAAACCACACATGGATCCACCCAGTGTCATTGCATGTATGTTCTTCTTACAAACCATATCATGAACCACACCCAGTGTCATTGCATGTGTGTTCTTCTCACAAACCACACATGGATCCACCGGTGTCATTGCATGTCTGCTCTTCTCATTAACCACAGCTAGAGTCACTGCATGTCTTATCTTTTCACAAACCACATATCACCTGTGTCATTGCATGTGTGTTCTTCCCACAGACCACACATGGATCCACCGGTGTCATTGCATGTGTGTTCATCCCAAATACCACACATGGATCCACCGGTGTCATTGCATGTGTGTTCTTCACACAGACCACACATGGATCCACCCAATGTCATTGCATGTGTGTTCTTTTCATGAACCACAGCTAGACTCATTGCATGTGTGTTCTTCTTACAAACCATATCATGAACCACACCAGTGTCATTGCATGTGTGTTCAAACCACACATGGATCCACCGGTGGCATTGAATGTCTGCTCTTCTCATTAACCACAGCTATAGTCATTGCATGTCTGTTCTTTTCACAAACCACATATCACCAGAGTCATTTCATGTGTGTTCTTCCCATGAACCACACATGGATCCACCGGTGTCATTGCATGTGTGTTCTTCTCACAAACCACACATGGATCCACCCAGTGTCATTGCATGTATGTTCTTCTTACAAACCATATCATGAACCACACCCACTGTCATTGCATGTGTGTTCTTCTCACAAACCACACATGGATCCACCGGTGTCATTGGATGTCTGCTCTTCTCATTAACCACAGCTAGAGTCATTGCATGTATGTTCTTTTCACAAACCACATATCACCAGAGTCATTGCATGTGTGTTCTTCCCATGAACCACACATGGATCCACCGGTGTCATTGCACGTGTGTTCTTCTCACAGACCAAACATGGATCCACCCAGTGCCATCACATGTCTGCTCTTTTCATGAACCACAGATAGAGTCATTGCATGTGTGTTCTTCTCACAGACCACATATCACCTGTGTCATTGCATGTGTGTTCTTCCCACAGACCACACATGGATCCACCAGTGTCATTGCATGTGTGTTCTTCCCACAGACCACACATGGATCCACCCAGTGTCATTGCATGTGTTTTTTTTCATGAACCACAGCTAGAGTCATTGCATGTGTGTTCTTATTACAAACCATATCATGAGCCACACTCAGTGTCATTGCATGTGTGTTCTTGTCACAAACCACACATGGATCCACAGGTGTCATTGCATGTCTGGTCTTCTCATTAACCACAGCTAGTGTCATTGCATGTCTGTTATTTTCACAAACTATATATCACCAGAGTCATTGCATGTGTGTTCTTCCCATGAACCACACATGGATCCACCAGTGTCATTGCATGTGTGTTCTTCTCACAAACCATATCATGAACCACACCCAGTGTCATTGCATGTGTGTTCTTCTCACAAACCATATCATGAACCACACCCAGTGCCATTGCATGTGTGTTCTTCTCATTAACCCCACATGGATCCATCGGTGTCATTGCATGTCTGCTCTTCTCATTAACCACACGCAGTGTCATTGCATGTCTGTTCTTTTCACAAAACACATATCACCAGAGTCATTGCATGTGTGTTCTTCCCATGAACCACACATGGATCCACCGGTGTCATTGCATGTGTGTTCTTCTCACAGACCAAACATGGATCCACCCAGTGCCATCACATGTCTGCTCTTTTCATGAACCACAGATAGAGTCATTGCATGTGTGTTCTTCTCACAGACCACATATCACCTGTGTCATTGCATGTGTGTTCTTCCCACAGACCACACATGGATCCACCAGTGTCATTGCATGTGTGTTCTTCCCACAGACCACACATGGATCAACCCAGTGTCATTGCATGTGTGTTTTTTCATGAACCACAGCTAGAGTCATTGCATGTGTGTTCTTCTTACAAACCATATCATGAACCACACTCAGTGTCATTGCATGTGTGTTCTTGTCACAAACCACACATGGATCCACAGGTGTCATTGCATGTCTGGTCTTCTCATTAACCACAGCTAGTGTCATTGCATGTCTGTTATTTTCACAAACTATATATCACCAGAGTCATTGCATGTGTGTTCTTCCCATGAACCACACATGGATCCACCAGTGTCATTGCATGTGTGTTTTTCTCACAAACCATATCATGAACCACACCTAGTGTCATTGCATGTGTGTTCTTCTCCCAAACCATATCATGAACCACACCCAGTGTCATTGCATGTGTGTTCTTCTCATTAACCCCACATGGATCCATCGGTGTCATTGCATGTCTGCTCTTCTCATTAACCACACCCAGTGTCATTGCATGTCTGTTCTTTTCACAAACCACATATCACCAGAGTCATTGCATGTGTGTTCTTCCCATGAACCACACATGGATCCACCGGTGTCATTGCATGTGTGTTCTTCTCACAAACCATACATGGATCCACCCAGTGCCATCGCAGGTCTGCTCTTTTCATGAACCACAGCTAGAGTCATTGCATGTGTGTTCTTCTCACAGAGCACATATCACCTGTGTCATTGCATGTGTGTTCTCCCCACAGACAACACATGGATCCACCGGTGTCATTGCATGTGTGTTCTTCCCACAGACCACACATTGATCCACCAGTGTCATTGCATGTGTGTTCTTCCTACAGACCACACATGGATCCACCCAATGTCATTGCATGTGTGTTCTTTTCATGAACAACAGCTAGAGTCATTGCATGTGTGTTCTTCTTACAAACCATATCATGAACCACACCAGTGTCATTGCATGTGTGTTCTTCTCACAAACCACACATGGATCCACCGGTGGCATTGCATGTCTACTCTTCTCATTAACCACAGCTATAGTCATTGCATGTCTGTTCCTTTCAGAAACCACCTATCACCAGAGTCATTGCATGTGTGTTCTTCCCATGAACCACACATGGATCCACCAGTGTCATTGCATGTGTGTTCTTCTCACAAACCACACATGGATCCACCCAGTGTCATTGCATGTATGTTCTTCTTACAAACCATATCATGAACCACACCCAGTGTCATTGCATGTGTGTTCTTCTCACAAACCACACATGGATCCAGGGTCATTGCATGTCGGCTCTTCTCATGAACCACGCCTAGAGTCATTGCATGTCTTATCTTTTCACAAACCACATATCACCTGTCATTGCATGTGTGTTCTTCCCATGCACCACACATGGATCCACTGTGTCATTGCATGTGTGTTCTTCCCATGACACACATGGATCCACCAGTGTCATTCCATGTGTGTTCTTCCCATGAACCACATATGGATCCAACCAATGTCATTGCATGTGTGTTCTTTTCATGAACCACAGCTAGACTCATTGCATGTGTGTTCTTCTTACAAACCATATCATGAACCACACCAGTGTCATTGCATGTGTGTTCTTCTCACAAACCACACATGGATCCACCGGTGGCATTGCATGTCTGCTCTTCTCATTAACCACAGCTATAGTCATTGCATGTCTGTTCTTTTCACAAACCACATATCACCAGAGTCATTTCATTTGTGTTCTTCCCATGAACCACACATGGATCCACCAGTGTCATTGCATGTGTGTTCTTCTCACAAACCACACATGGTTCCACCCAGTGTCATTGCATGTATGTTCTTCTTACAAACCATATCATGAACCACACCCAGTGTCATTGCATGTGTGTTCTTCTCACAAACAACACATGGATCCACCGGTGTCATTGGATGTCTGCTCTTCTCATTAACCACAGCTAGAGTCATTGCATGTATGTTCTTTTCACAAACCACATATCACCAGAGTCATTGCATGTGTGTTCTTCCCATGAACCACACATGGATCCACCAGTGTCATTGCATGTGTGTTCTTCTCACAGACCAAACATGGATCCACCCAGTGCCATCACATGTCTGCTCATTTCATGAACCACAGATAGAGTCATTGCATGTGTGTTCTTCTCATAGACGACATATCACCTGTGTCATTGCATGTGTGTTCTTCCCACAGACCACACATGGATCCACCAGTGTCATTGCATGTGTGTTCTTCCCACAGACCACACATGGATCCACCCAGTGTCATTGCATGTGTGTTTTTTCATGAACCACAGCTAGAGTCATTGCATGTGTGTTCTTCTTACAAACCATATCATGAACCACACTCAGTGTCATTGCATGTGTGTTCTTGTCACAAACCACACATGGATCCACAGGTGTCATTGCATGTCTGGTCTTCTCATTAACCACAGCTAGAGTCATTGTATGTCTGTTATTTTCACAAACTATATATCACCAGAGTCATTGCATGTGTGTTCTTCCCATGAACCACACATGGACCCACCAGTGTCATTGCATGTGTGTGCTTCTCACAAACCATATCATGAACCACACCCAGTGTCATTGCATGTGTGTTCTTCTCACAAACCATATCATGAACCACACCCAGTGTCATTGCATGTGTGTTCTTCTCATTAACCCCACATGGATCCATCGGTGTCATTGCATGTCTTCTCTTCTCATTAACCACACCCAGTGTCATTGCATGTCTGTTCTTTTCACAAACCACATATCACCAGAGTCATTGCATGTGTGTTCTTCCCATGAACCACACATGGATCCACCGGTGTCATGCCTGTGTGTTCTTCTCACAAACCATACATGGATGCACCCAGTGCCATCGCAGGTCTGCTCTTTTCTTGAACCACAGCTAGAGTCATTGCATGTGTGTTCTTCTCACAGACTACATATCACCTGTGTCATTGCATGTGTGTTCTTCCCACAGACCACACATGGATCCACCAGTGTCATTGCATGTGTGTTCTTCCCACAGACCACACATTGATCCACCAGTGTCATTGCATGTGTGTTCTTCCCACAGGCCACACATGGATCCACCCAATGTCATTGCATGTGTGTTCTTTTCATGAACAACAGCTAGAGTCATTGCATGTGTGTTCTTCTTACAAACCATATCATGAACCACACCAGTGTCATTGCATGTGTGTCCTTCTCACAAACCACACATGGATCCACCCAATGTCATTGCATGTGTGTTCTTTTCATGAACTACACCTAGTGTGATTGCATGTATGTTCCTCTAAACAAAACACATAAGGATCCACTAGTGTCATTGCTTGTCTGTTCTTTTCATGAACCACACCCAGTGTCATTGCATGTGTGTTCTTCTCACAAACCACACATGGATCCACCGGTGGAATTGCATGTCTGCTCTTCTCATTAACCACAGCTATAGTCATTGCATGTCTGTTCTTTTCAGAAACCACCTATCACCAGAGTCATTGCATGTGTGTTCTTCCCATGAACCACACATGGATCCACCAGTGTCATTGCATGTGTGTTCTTCTCACAAACCACACATGGATCCACCTAGTGTCATTGCATGTATGTTCTTCTTACAAACCATATCATGAACCACACCCAGTGTCATTGCATGTGTGTTCTTCTCACAAACCACACATGGATCCACCGGTGTCATTGCATGTCTGCTCTTCTCATTAACCACAGCTAGAGTCACTGCATGTATTATCTTTTCACAAACCACATATCACCTGTGTCATTGCATGTGTGTTCTTCCCACAGACCACACATGGATCCACCAGTGTCATTGCATGTGTGTTCTTCCCACAGACCACACATGGATCCACCAGTGTTATTGCATGTGTGTTCTTCCCACAGACCACACATGGATCCACCCAATGTCATTGCATGTGTGTTCTTTTCATGAACCACAGCTAGACTCATTGCATGTGTGTTCTTCTTACAAACCATATCATGAACCACACCAGTGTCATTGCATGTGTGTTCTTCTCACAGACCACACATGGATCCACCGGTGGCATTGCATGTCTGCTCTTCTCATTAACCACAGCTATAGTCATTGCATGTCTGTTCTTTTCACAAACCACATATCACCAGAGTCATTTCATGTGTGTTCTTCCCATGAACCACACATGGATCCACCGGTGTCATTGCATGTGTGTTCTTCTCACAAACCACACATGGATCCACCCAGTGTCATTGCATGTATGTTCTTCTTACAAACCATATCATGAACCACACCCACTGTCATTGCATGTGTGTTCTTCTCACAAACCACACATGGATCCACCGGTGTCATTGGATGTCTGCTCTTCTCATTAACCACAGCTAGAGTCATTGCATGTATGTTCTTTTCACAAACCACATATCACCAGAGTCATTGCATGTGTGTTCTTCCCATGAACCACACATGGATCCACCGGTGTCATTTTATGTGTGTTCTTCTCACAGACCAAACATGGATCCACCCAGTGCCATCACATGTCTGCTCTTTTCATGAACCACAGATAGAGTCATTGCATGTGTGTTCTTCTCACAGACCACATATCACCTGTGTCATTGCATGTGTGTTCTTCCCACAGACCACACATGGATCCACCAGTGTCATTGCATGTGTGTTCTTCCCACAGACCACACATGGATCCACCGGTGTCATTGCATGTGTGTTCTTCCCACACACCACACATGGATCCACCCAATGTCATTGCATGTGTGTTCTTTTCATGAACCACAGCTAGACTCATTGCATGTGTGTTCTTCTTACAAACCATATCATGAACCACACCAGTGTCATTGCATGTGTGTTTTTTCATGAACCACAGCTAGACTCATTGCATGTGTGTTCTTCTTACAAACCATATCATGAACCACACTCAGTGTCATTGCATGTGTGTTCTTCTCACAAACCACACATGGATCCACCGGTGGCATTGCATGTCTGCTCTTCTCATTAACCACAGCTATAGTCATTGCATGTCTGTTCTTTTCACAAACCACATATCACCAGAGTCATTTCATTTGTGTTCTTCCCATGAACCACTCATGGATCCACCAGTGTCATTGCATGTGTGTTCTTCTCACAAACCACACATGGTTCCACCCAGTGTCATTGCATGTATGTTCTTCTTACAAACCATATCATGAACCACACCCAGTGTCATTGAATGTGTGTTCTTCTCACAAACAAAACATGGATCCACCGGTGTCATTGGATGTCTGCTCTTCTCATTAACCACAGCTAGAGTCATTGCATGTATGTTCTTTTCACAAACCACATATCACCAGAGTCATTGCATGTGTGTTCTTCCCATGAACCACACATGGATCCACCAGTGTCATTGCATGTGTGTTCTTCTCACAGACCAAACATGGATCCACCCAGTGCCATCACATGTCTGCTCTTTTCATGAACCACAGATAGAGTCATTGCATGTGTGTTCTTCTCACAGACCACATATCACCTGTGTCATTGCATGTGTGTTCTTCCCACAGACCACACATGGATCCACCAGTGTCATTGCATGTGTGTTCTTCCCACAGACCACACATGGATCAACCCAGTGTCATTGCATGTGTGTTTTTTCATGAACCACAGCTAGAGTCATTGCATGTGTGTTCTTCTCATAGACCACATATCACCTGTGTCATTGCATGTGTGTTCTTCCCACAGACCACACATGGATCCACCGGTGTCATTGCATGTGTGTTCTTCCCACAGACCACACATGGATCCACCCAGTGTCATTGCATGTGTGTTTTTTCATGAACCACAGCTAGAGTCATTGCATGTGTGTTCTTCTTACAAACCATATCATGAACCACACTCAGTGTCATTGCATGTGTGTTCTTGTCACAAACCACACATGGATCCACAGGTGTCATTGCATGTCTGGTCTTCTCATTAACCACAGCTAGAGTCATTGTATGTCTGTTATTTTCACAAACTATATATCACCAGAGTCATTGCATGTGTGTTCTTCCCATGAACCACACATGGACCCACCAGTGTCATTGCATGTGTGTGCTTCTCACAAACCATATCATGAACCACACCCAGTGTCATTGCATGTGTGTTCTTCTCACAAACCATATCATGAACCACACCCAGTGTCATTGCATGTGTGTTCTTCTCATTAACCCCACATGGATCCATCGGTGTCATTGCATGTCTTCTCTTCTCATTAACCACACCCAGTGTCATTGCATGTCTGTTCTTTTCACAAACCACATATCACCAGAGTCATTGCATGTGTGTTCTTCCCATGAACCACACATGGATGCACCGGTGTCATGCATGTGTGTTCTTCTCACAAACCATACATGGATGCACCCAGTGCCATCGCAGGTCTGCTCTTTTCTTGAACCACAGCTAGAGTCATTGCATGTGTGTTCTTCTCACAGACTACATATCACCTGTGTCATTGCATGTGTGTTCTTCCCACAGACCACACATGGATCCACCAGTGTCATTGCATGTGTGTTCTTCCCACAGACCACACATTGATGCACCAGTGTCATTGCATGTGTGTTCTTCCCACATGCCACACATGGATCCACCCAATGTCATTGCATGTGTGTTCTTTTCATGAACAACAGCTAGAGTCATTGCATGTGTGTTCTTCTTACAAACCATATCATGAACCACACCAGTGTCATTGCATGTGTGTCCTTCTCACAAACCACACATGGATCCACCCAATGTCATTGCATGTGTGTTCTTTTCATGAACTACACCTAGTGTGATTGCATGTATGTTCCTCTAAACAAAACACATAAGGATCCACTAGTGTCATTGCTTGTCTGTTCTTCCCACAGACCACACATGGATCCACCGGTGTCATTGCATGTGTGTTCTTCCCACAGACCACACATGGATCCACCGGTGTCATTGCATGTGTGTTCTTCCCACAGACCACACATGGATCCACCCGTGTTATTGCATGTGTGTTCTTCCCACAGACCACACATGGATCCACCCAATGTCATTGCATGTGTGTTCTTTTCATGAACCACAGCTAGACTCATTGCATGTGTGTTCTTCTTACAAACCATATCATGAACCACACCCAGTGTCATTGCATGTGTGTTCTTCTCACAAACCACACATGGATCCACCGGTGGAATTGCATGTCTGCTCTTCTCATTAACCACAGCTATAGTCATTGCATGTCTGTTCTTTTCAGAAACCACCTATCACCAGAGTCATTGCATGTGTGTTCTTCCCATGAACCACACATGGATCCACCAGTGTCATTGCATGTGTGTTCTTCTCACAAACCACACATGGATCCACCTAGTGTCATTGCATGTATGTTCTTCTTACAAACCATATCATGAACCACACCCAGTGTCATTGCATGTGTGTTCTTCTCACAAACCACACATGGATCCACCGGTGTCATTGCATGTCTGCTCTTCTCATTAACCACAGCTAGAGTCACTGCATGTATTATCTTTTCACAAACCACATATCACCTGTGTCATTGCATGTGTGTTCTTCCCACAGACCACACATGGATCCACCAGTGTCATTGCATGTGTGTTCTTCTCACAAACCACACATGGATCCACCAGTGTGCTTGCATGTGTGGTCTTCCCATGACCACATGGATCCACCCAATGTCATTGCATGTGTGTTCTTTTCATGAACCACAGCTAGACTCATTGCATGTGTGTTCTTCTTACAAACCATATCATGAACCACACCAGTGTCATTGCATGTGTGTTCTTCTCACAAACCACACATGGATCCACCGGTGGCATTGCATGTCTGCTCTTCTCATTAACCACAGCTATAGTCATTGCATGTCTGTTCTTTTCACAAACCACATATCACCAGAGTCATTTCATGTGTGTTCTTCCCATGAACCACACATGGATCCACCAGTGTCATTGCATGTGTGTTCTTCTCACAAACCACACATGGATCCACCCAGTGTCATTGCATGTATGTTCTTCTTACAAACCATATCATGAACCACACCCACTGTCATTGCATGTGTGTTCTTCTCACAAACCACACATGGATCCACCGGTGTCATTGGTTGTCTGCTCTTCTCATTAACCACAGCTAGAGTCATTGCATGTATGTTCTTTTCACAAACCACATATCACCAGTGTCATTGCATGTGTGTTCTTCCCATGAACCACACATGGATCCACCGGTGTCATTTTATGTGTGTTCTTCTCACAGACCAAACATGGATCCACCCAGTGCCATCACATGTCTGCTCTTTTCATGAACCACAGATAGAGTCATTGCATGTGTGTTCTTCTCACAGACCACATATCACCTGTGTCATTGCATGTGTGTTCTTCCCACAGACCACACATGGATCCACCAGTGTCATTGCATGTGTGTTCTTCCCAGACACACATGGATCCACCGTGTCATTGCATGTGTGTTCTTCCCAGCAACCACACATGGATCCACCCAATGTCATTGCATGTGTGTTCTTTTCATGAACCACAGCTAGACTCATTGCATGTGTGTTCTTCTTACAAACCATATCATGAACCACACCAGTGTCATTGCATGTGTGTTTTTTCATGAACAACAGCTAGACTCATTGCATGTGTGTTCTTCTTACAAACCATATCATGAACCACACTCAGTGTCATTGCATGTGTGTTCTTTTCACAAACCACACATGGATCCACAGGTTTCATTGCATGTCTGGTCTTCTCATTAACCACAGCTAGTGTCATTGCATGTCTGTTATTTTCACAAACTATATATCACCAGAGTCATTGCATGTGTGTTTTTCTCATGAACCACACATGGACCCACCAGTGTCATTGCATGTGTGTTCTTCTCACAAACCATATCATGAACCACACCCAGTGTCATTGCATGTGTGTTCTTCTCACAAACCATATCATGAACCACACCTAGTGTCATTGCATGTGTGTTCTTCTCATTAACCCCACATGGGTCCATCGGTGTCATTGCATGTGTGTTCTTCTTACAAACCATATCATAAACCACATCAGTGTCATTGCATGTGTGTTTTTTCATGAACCACAGCTAGAGTCATTGCATGTGTGTTCTTCTTACAAACCATATCATGAACCACACTCAGTGTCATTGCATGTGTGTTCTTGTCACAAACCACACATGGATCCACATGTGTCATTGCATGTCTGGTCTTCTCATTATCCACAGCTAGTGTCATTGCATGTCTGTTATTTTCACAAACTATATATCACCAGAGTCATTGCATGTGTGTTCTTCCCATGAACCACACATGGACCCACCAGTGTCATTGCATGTGTGTTCTTCTCACAAACCATATCTTGAACCACCCGTTGTCATTGCATGTGTGTTCTTTTCACAAACCACACATGGATCCACCGGTGGCATTGCATGTCTGCTCTTCTCATTAACCACAGCTATAGTCATTGCATGTCTGTTCTTTTCAGAAACCACCTATCACCAGAGTCATTGCATGTGTGTTCTTCCCATGAACCACACATGGATCCACCAGTGTCATTGCATGTGTGTTCTTCTCACAAACCACACATGGATCCACCCAGTGTCATTGCATGTATGTTCTTCTTACAAACCATATCATGAACCACACCTAGTGTCATTGCATGTGTGTTCTTCTCACAGACCACACATGGATCTACCGGTGTCATTGCATGTCTGCTCTTCTCATTAACCACAGCTAGAGTCATTGCATGTCTTATCTTTTCACAAACCACATCTCACCAGAGTCATTGCATGTGTGTTCTTCCCACAGACCACACATGGATCCACCAGTGTCATTGCATGTGTGTTCTTCCCACAGACCACACATGGATCCACCCAGTGTCATTGCATGTGTGTTTTTTCATGAACCACAGCTAGAGTCATTGCATGTGTGTTCTTCTTACAAACCATATCATGAACCATGCTCAGTGTCATTGCATGTGTGTTCTTGTCACAAACCACACATGGATCCACAGGTGTCATTGCATGTCTGGTCTTCTCATTAACCACAGCTAGAGTCATTGTATGTCTGTTATTTTCACAAACTATATATCACCAGAGTCATTGCATGTGTGTTCTTCCCATGAACCACACATGGACCCACCAGTGTCATTGCATGTGTGTGCTTCTCACAAACCATATCATGAACCACACCCAGTGTCATTGCATGTGTGTTCTTCTCACAAACCATATCATGAACCACACCCAGTGTCATTGCATGTGTGTTCTTCTCATTAACCCCACATGGATCCATCGGTGTCATTGCATGTCTTCTCTTCTCATTAACCACACCCAGTGTCATTGCATGTCTGTTCTTTTCACAAACCACATATCACCAGAGTCATTGCATGTGTGTTCTTCCCATGAACCACTAATGGATCCACCGGTGTCATGCATGTGTTTTCTTCTCACAAACCATACATGGATGCACCAGTGCCGCCAGCAGGTCCCGCTTTTTCATGAACCACGGCTAGAGTCATTGCATGTGTGTTCTTCTCTGCACCACATATCACCTGTGTCATTGCATGTGTGTTCTTCCCACAGACCACACATGGATCCACCAGTGTCATTGCATGTGTGTTCTTCCCACAGACCACACATTGATCCACCAGTGTCATTGCATGTGTGTTCTTCCCACAGGCCACACATGGATCCACCCAATGTCATTGCATGTGTGTTCTTTTCATGAACAACAGCTAGAGTCATTGCATGTGTGTTCTTCTTACAAACCATATCATGAACCACACCAGTGTCATTGCATGTGTGTCCTTCTCACAAACCACACATGGATCCACCGGTGGAATTGCATGTCTGCTCTTCTCATTAACCACAGCTATAGTCATTGCATGTCTGTTCTTTTCAGAAACCACCTATCACCAGAGTCATTGCATGTGTGTTCTTCCCATGAACCACACATGGATCCACCAGTGTCATTGCATGTGTGTTCTTCTCACAAACCACACATGGATCCACCCAGTGTCATTGCATGTATGTTCTTCTTACAAACCATATCATGAACCACACGCAGTGTCATTGCATGTGTGTTCTTCTCACAAACCACACATGGATCCACCGGTGTCATTGCATGTCTGCTCTTCTCATTAACCACAGCTAGAGTCACTGCATGTCCTATCTTTTCACAAACCACATATCACTTGTGTCATTGCATGTGTGTTCTTCCCACAGACCACACATGGATCCACCGGTGTCATTGCATGTGTGTTCTTCCCACAGACCACACATGGATCCACCAGTGTCATTGCATGTGTGTTCTTCCCACAGACCACACATGGATCCACCCAATGTCATTGCATGTGTGTTCTTTTCATGAACCACAGCTAGACTCATTGCATGTGTGTTCTTCTTACAAACCATATCATGAACCACACCAGTGTCATTGCATGTGTGTTCTTCTCACAAACCACACATGGATCCACCGGTGGCATTGCATGTCTGCTCTTCTCATTAACCACAGCTATAGTCATTGCATGTCTGTTCTTTTCACAAACCACATATCACCAGAGTCATTTCATGTGTGTTCTTCCCATGAACCACACATGGATCCACCGGTGTCATTGCATGTGTGTTCTTCTCACAAACCACACATGGTTCCACCCAGTGTCATTGCATGTATGTTCTTCTTACAAACCATATCATGAACCACACCCACTGTCATTGCATGTGTGTTCTTCTCACAAACCACACATGGATCCACCGGTGTCATTGGATGTATGCTCTTCTCATTAACCACAGCTAGAGTCATTGCATGTATGTTCTTTTCACAAACCACATATCACAAGAGTCATTGCATGTGTGTTCTTCCCATGAACCACACATGGATCCACCGGTGTCATTGCATGTGTGTTCTTCTCACAGACCAAACATGGATCCACCCAGTGCCATCACATATACGCTCTTTCATGAACCACAGATAGAGTCATTGCATGTGTGTTCTTCTCACAGACCACATATCACCTGTGTCATTGCATGTGTGTTCTTCCCACAGACCACACATGGATCCACCAGTGTCATTGCATGTGTGTTCATCCCACAGACCACACATGGATCCACCGGTGTCATTGCATGTGTGTTCTTCCCACAGACCACACATGGATCCACCCAATGTCATTGCATGTGTGTTCTTTTCATGAACCACAGCTAGACTCATTGCATGTGTGTTCTTCTTACAAACCATATCATGAACCACACCAGTGTCATGGCATGTGTGTTTTTTCATGAACCACAGCTAGAGTCATTGCATGTGTGTTCTTCTTACAAACCATATCATGAACCACACTCAGTGTCATTGCATGTGTGTTCTTGTCACAAACCACACATGGATCCACAGGTTTCATTGCATGTCTGGTCTTCTCATTAACCACAGCTAGTGTCATTGCATGTCTGTTATTTTCACAAACTATATATCACCAGAGTCATTGCATGTGTGTTTTTCTCATGAACCACACATGGACCCACCAGTGTCATTGCATGTGTGTTCTTCTCACAAACCATATCATGAACCACACCCAGTGTCATTGCATGTAGGTTCTTCTCACAAACCATATCATGAACCACACCTAGTGTCATTGCATGTGTGTTCTTCTCATTAACCCCACATGGGTCCATCGGTGTCATTGCATGTGTGTTCTTCTTACAAACCATATCATAAACCACATCAGTGTCATTGCATGTGTGTTTTTTCATGAACCACAGCTAGAGTCATTGCATGTGTGTTCTTCTTACAAACCATATCATGAACCACACTCAGTGTCATTGCATGTGTGTTCTTGTCACAAACCACACATGGATCCACAGGTGTCATTGCATGTCTGGTCTTCTCATTAACCACAGCTAGTGTCATTGCATGTCTGTTATTTTCACAAACTATATATCACCAGAGTCATTGCATGTGTGTTCTTCCCATGAACCACACATGGACCCACCAGTGTCATTGCATGTGTGTTCTTCTCACAAACCATATCATGAACCACACCCAGTGTCATTGCATGTGTGTTCTTCTCACAAACCACACATGGATCCACCGGTGGCATTGCATGTCTGCTCTTCTCATTAACCACAGCTATAGTCATTGCATGTCTGTTCTTTTCAGAAACCACCTATCACCAGAGTCATTGCATGTGTGTTCTTCCCATGAACCACACATGGATCCACCAGTGTCATTGCATGTGTGTTCTTCTCACAAACCACACATGGATCCACCCAGTGTCATTGCATGTATGTTCTTCTTACAAACCATATCATGAACCACACCTAGTGTCATTGCATGTGTGTTCTTCTCACAAACCACACATGGATCCACCGGTGTCATTGCATGTCTGCTCTTCTCATTAACCACAGCTAGAGTCATTGCATGTCTTATCTTTTCACAAACCACATCTCACCAGAGTCATTGCATGTGTGTTCTTCCCATGAGCCACACATGGATCCACCAGTGTCATTGCATGTGTGTTCTTCTCACAAACCAAACATGAATCCACCAAGTGCCATCGCATGTCTGCTCTTTTCGTGAACCATGCCTAGAGTCATTGCATGTGTGTTCTTCTCCTGAACCACATATCACCTTTGTCATTGCATGTGTGTTCTTCCCACAGACCACACATGGATCCACCAGTGTCATTGCATGTGTGTTCTTCCAACAAACTACACATGGATCCACCAGTGTCATTGCATGTGTGTTCTTCCCATGAACCACACATGGATCCACCGGTGTCATTGCATGTGTGTTCTTCTCACAAACCACACATGGATCCACCAGTGTCATTGCATGTATGTTCTTCTTACAAACCATATCATGAACCACACCCACTGTCATTGCATGTGTGTTCTTCTCACAAACCACACATGGATCCACCGGTGTCATTGGATGTATGCTCTTCTCATTAACCACAGCTAGAGTCATTGCATGTATGTTCTTTTCACAAACCACATATCACCAGAGTCATTGCATGTGTGTTCTTCCCATGAACCACACATGGATCCACCGGTGTCATTGCATGTGTGTTCTTCTCACAGACCAAACATGGATCCACCCAGTGCCATCACATGTCTGCTCTTTTCATGAACCACAGATAGAGTCATTGCATGTGTGTTCTTCTCACAGACCACATATCACCTGTGTCATTGCATGTGTGTTCTTCCCACAGACCACACATGGATCCACCAGTGTCATTGCATGTGTGTTCTTCCCACAGACCACACATGGATCCACCGGTGTCATTGCATGTGTGTTCTTCCCACAGACCACACATGGATCCACCCAATGTCATTGCATGTGTGTTCTTTTCATGAACCACAGCTAGACTCATTGCATGTGTGTTCTTCTTACAAACCATATCATGAACCACACCAGTGTCATTGCATGTGTGTTTTTTCATGAACCACAGCTAGAGTCATTGCATGTGTGTTCTTCTTACAAACTATATCATGAACCACACTCAGTGTCATTGCATGTGTGTTCTTGTCACAAACCACACATGGATCCACAGGTTTCATTGCATGTCTGGTCTTCTCATTAACCACAGCTAGTGTCATTGCATGTCTGTTATTTTCACAAACTATATATCACCAGAGTCATTGCATGTGTGTTTTTCCCATGAACCACACATGGACCCACCAGTGTCATTGCATGTGTGTTCTTCTCACAAACCATATCATGAACCACACCCAGTGTCATTGCATGTGTGTTCTTCTCACAAACCATATCATGAACCACACCTAGTGTCATTGCATGTGTGTTCTTCTCATTAACCCCACATGGGTCCATCGGTGTCATTGCATGTGTGTTCTTCTTACAAACCATATCATAAACCACATCAGTGTCATTGCATGTGTGTTTTTTCATGAACCACAGCTAGAGTCATTGCATGTGTGTTCTTCTTACAAACCATATCATGAACCACACTCAGTGTCATTGCATGTGTGTTCTTGTCACAAACCACACATGGATCCACAGGTGTCATGGCATGTCTGGTCTTCTCATTAACCACAGCTAGTGTCATTGCATGTCTGTTATTTTCACAAACTATATATCACCAGAGTCATTGCATGTGTGTTCTTCCCATGAACCACACATGGACCCACCAGTGTCATTGCATGTGTGTTCTTCTCACAAACCATATCATGAACCACACCCAGTGTCATTGCATGTGTGTTCTTCTCACAAACCACACATGGATCCACCTGGCATTGCATGCATGTCTGCTCTTCTCATTAACCACAGCTATAGTCATTGCATGTCTGTTCTTTTCAGAAACCACCTATCACCAGAGTCATTGCATGTGTGTTCTTCCCATGAACCACACATGGATCCACCAGTGTCATTGCATGTGTGTTCTTCTCACAAACCACACATGGATCCACCCAGTGTCATTGCATGTATGTTCTTCTTACAAACCATATCATGAACCACACCTAGTGTCATTGCATGTGTGTTCTTCTCACAAACCACACATGGATCCACCGGTGTCATTGCATGTCTGCTCTTCTCATTAACCACAGCTAGAGTCATTGCATGTCTTATCTTTTCACAAACCACATCTCACCAGAGTCATTGCATGTGTGTTCTTCCCATGAGCCACACATGGATCCACCAGTGTCATTGCATGTGTGTTCTTCTCACAAACCAAACATGAATCCACCCAGTGCCATCGCATGTCTGCTCTTTTCATGAACCACAGCTAGAGTCATTGCATGTGTGTTCTTCTCACAGACCACATATCACCTTTGTCATTGCATGTGTGTTCTTCCCACAGACCACACATGGATCCACCAGTGTCATTGCATGTGTGTTCTTCTCACAAACCATATCATGAACCACACCTAGTGTCATTGCATGTGTGTTCTTCTCATTAACCCCACATGGGTCCATCGGTGTCATTGCATGTGTGTTCTTCTTACAAACCATATCATAAACCACATCAGTGTCATTGCATGTGTGTTTTTTCATGAACCACAGCTAGAGTCATTGCATGTGTGTTCTTCTTACAAACCATATCATGAACCACACTCAGTGTCATTGCATGTGTGTTCTTGTCACAAACCACACATGGATCCACAGGTGTCATTGCATGTCTGGTCTTCTCATTAACCATAGCTAGTGTCATTGCATGTCTGTTATTTTCACAAACTATATATCACCAGAGTCATTGCATGTGTGTTCTTCCCATGAACCACACATGGACCCACCAGTGTCATTGCATGTGTGTTCTTTTCACAAACCATATCATGAACCACACCCAGTGTTATTGCATGTGTGTTCTTCTCACAAACCACACATGGATCCACCGGTGGCATTGCATGTCTGCTCTTCTCGTTAACCACAGCTATAGTCATTGCATGTCTGTTCTTTTCAGAAACCACCTATCACCAGAGTCATTGCATGTGTGTTCTTCCCATGAACCACACATGGATCCACCAGTGTCATTGCATGTGTGTTCTTCTCACAAACCACACATGGATCCACCCAGTGTCATTGCATGTATGTTCTTCTTACAAACCATATCATGAACCACACCTAGTGTCATTGCATGTGTGTTCTTCTCACAAACCACACATGGATCCACCGGTGTCATTGCATGTCTGCTCTTCTCATTAACCACAGCTAGAGTCATTGCATGTCTTATCTTTTCACAAACCACATCTCACCAGAGTCATTGCATGTGTGTTCTTCCCATGAGCCACACATGGATCCACCAGTGTCATTGCATGTGTGTTCTTCTCACAAACCAAACATGAATCCACCAAGTGCCATCGCATGTCTGCTCTTTTCGTGAACCACAGCTAGAGTCATTGCATGTGTGTTCTTCTCACAGACCACATATCACCTTTGTCATTGCATGTGTGTTCTTCCCACAGACCACACATGGATCCACCAGTGTCATTGCATGTGTGTTCTTCCAACAAACTACACATGGATCCACCAGTGTCATTGCATGTGTGTTCTTCCCATGAACCACACATGGATCCACCGGTGTCATTGCATGTGTGTTCTTCTCACAAACCACACATGGATCCACCCAGTGTCATTGCATGTATGTTCTTCTTACAAACCATATCATGAACCACACCCACTGTCATTGCATGTGTGTTCTTCTCACAAACCACACATGGATCCACCGGTGTCATTGGATATATGCTCTTCTCATTAACCACAGCTAGAGTCATTGCATGTATGTTCTTTTCACAAACCACATATCACCAGAGTCATTGCATGTGTGTTCTTCCCATGAACCACACATGGATCCACCGGTGTCATTGCATGTGTGTTCTTCTCACAGACCAAACATGGATCCACCCAGTGCCATCACATGTCTGCTCTTTTCATGAACCACAGATAGAGTCATTGCATGTGTGTTCTTCTCACAGACCACATATCACCTGTGTCATTGCATGTGTGTTCTTCCCACAGACCACACATGGATCCACTAGTGTCATTGCATGTGTGTTCTTCCCACAGACCACACATGGATCCACCGGTGTCATTGCATCTGTGTTCTTCCCACAGACCACACATGGATCCACCCAATGTCATTGCATGTGTGTTCTTTTCATGAACCACAGCTAGACTCATTGCATGTGTTCTTCTTACAAACCATATCATGAACCACACTAGTGTCATTGCATGTGTGTTTTTTCATGAACCACAGCTAGAGTCATTGCATGTGTGTTCTTCTTACAAACTATATCATGAACCACACTCAGTGTCATTGCATGTGTGTTCTTGTCACAAACCACACATGGATCCACAGGTTTCATTGCATGTCTGGTCTTCTCATTAACCAGCTAGTGTCATTGCATGTGTTATTTTCACAAACCATATATCACCAGAGTCATTGCATGTGTGTTTTTCCCATGAACCACACATGGACCCACCAGTGTCATTGCATGTGTGTTCTTCTCACAAACCATATCATGAACCACACCCAGTGTCATTGCATGTGTGTTCTTCTCACAAACCATATCATGAACCACACCTAGTGTCATTGCATGTGTGTTCTTCTCATTAACCCCACATGGGTCCATCGGTGTCATTGCATGTGTGTTCTTCTTACAAACCATATCATAAACCACATCAGTGTCATTGCATGTGTGTTTTTTCATGAACCACAGCTAGAGTCATTGCATGTGTGTTCTTACAAACCATATCATGAACCACACTCAGTGTCATTGCATGTGTGTTCTTGTCACAAAACACACATGGATCCACAGGTGTCATTGCATGTCTGGTCTTCTCATTAACCACATCTAGTGTCATTGCATGTCTGTTATTTTCACAAACTATATATCACCAGAGTCATTGCATTTGTGTTCTTCCCATGAACCACACATGGACCCACCAGTGTCATTGCATGTGTGTTCTTCTCACAAACCACACATGGATCCACCGGTGGCATTGCATGTCTGCTCTTCTCATTAACCACAGCTATAGTCATTGCATGTCTGTTCTTTTCAGAAACCACCTATCACCAGAGTCATTGCATGTGTGTTCTTCCCATGAACCACACATGGATCCACCAGTGTCATTGCATGTGTGTTCTTCTCACAAACCACACATGGATCCACCCAGTGTCATTGCATGTATGTTCTTCTTACAAACCATATCATGAACCACACCTAGTGTCATTGCATGTGTGTTCTTCTCACAAACCACACATGGATCCACCGGTGTCATTGCATGTCTGCTCTTCTCATTAACCACAGCTAGAGTCATTGCATGTCTTATCTTTTCACAAACCACATCTCACCAGAGTCATTGCATGTGTGTTCTTCCCATGAGCCACACATGGATCCACCAGTGTCATTGCATGTGTGTTCTTCTCACAAACCAAACATGAATCCACCCAGTGCCATCGCATGTCTGCTCTTTTCATGAACCACAGCTAGAGTCATTGCATGTGTGTTCTTCTCACAGACCACATATCACCTTTGTCATTGCATGTGTGTTCTTCCCACAGACCACACATGGATCCACCAGTGTCATTGCATGTGTGTTCTTCCAACAAACTACACATGGATCCACCAGTGTCATTGCATGTGTGTTCTTTTCATGAACCACAGCTAGAGTCATTGCATGTGTGTTATTCTTACAAACCATATCATGAACCACACCCAGTGTCATTGCATGTGTGTTCTTCTCAGAAACCACATATGGATCCACCAGTGTCATTGCATGTCTGCTCTTCTCATTAACCACAGCTAGAGTCATTGCATGTCTGTTATTTTCACAAACCACATATCACCAGAGTCATTGCATGTGTGTTCTTCCCATGAACCACACATGGATCCACCAGTGTCATTGCATGTGTGTTATTCTCACAAACCATATCATGAACCACACCCAGTGTCATTGCATGTGTGTTCTTCTCATAGACCACACATGGATCCACCAGTGTCATTGCATGTGTGTTGTTCTCACAAACCATATCATGAACCACACCCAGTGTCATTGCACGTGTGTTCTTCTCATTAACCCCACATGGATCCACCGGTGTCACTGCATGTCTGCTCTTCTCATTAACCACACCCAGTGTCATTGCATGTCTGTTCTTTTCACAAACCACATATCACCAGAGTCATTGCATGTGTGTTCTTCCCATGAACCACACATGGATCCACCGGTGTCATTGCATGTGTGTTCTTCTCACAAACTACACATGGATCCACCCAGTGTCATTGCAGGTGTGTTCTTTTCTTGAACCACAACTAGAGTCATGGCATGTGTGTTCTTCTTACAAACCATAGCATGAACCATACCCAGTGTCATTGCATGTGTGTTCTTCTCACAAACCACACATGGATCCACCGGTGTCATTGCATGTCTGCTCTTCTCATTAACCATAGCTAGAGTCATTGCATGTATGTTCTTTTCACAAACCACATATCACCAGAGTCATTGCATGTGTGTTCTTCCCATGAACCACACATGGATCCACTGGTGTCATTGCATGTGTGTTCTTCTCACAAACCAAACATGGATCCATCCAGTGCCATCACATGTCTGCTCTTTTCATGAACCACAGCTAGAGTCATTGCATGTGTGTTCTTCTCACAGACCACATATAACCAGTGTCATTGCATGTGTGTTCTTCCCACAGAGCACACATGGATCCACCAGTGTCATTGCATGTGTGTTCTTCCCACAGACCACAGATGGATACATCTAGTGTCATTGCATGTGTGTTCTTTTCATGAACCACAGCTAGAGTCATTGCATGTGTGTTCTTCATACAAACCATATCATGAACCACACTCAGTGTCATTGCATGTGTGTTCTTCTCAAAAACCACACATGGATCTACAGGTGTTATTGCATGTCTGGTCTTCTCATTAATAATAGCTAGAGTCATTGCATGTTTGTTATTTTCACAAACTATATATCACCAGATTCATTGCATGTGTGTTCTTCCCATGAACCACACATGGATCCACCAGTGTCATTGCATGTGTGTTCTTCTCACAAACCATATCATGAACCACACCCAGTGTCATTGTTTGTGTGTTCTTCTCACAAACCATATCATGAACCACACCCAGTGTCATTGCATGTGTGTTCTTCTCATTAACCCCACATGGATCCACCGGTGTCATTGCGTGTCTGTTCTTTTCACAAACCACATATCACTAGAGTCATTGCATGTGTGTTCTTCCCACAGACCATACATGGATCCACCGGTGTCATTGCATGTCTGCTCTTTTCATGAACCACAGCTAGAGTCATTACATGTGTGTTCTTCTCACAAACCACATATCCACTAGTGTCATTGCATGTGTGTTCTTCCCATGAACCACACATGGATCCACCGGTGTCATTGCATGTGTGTTATTCTCACAAACCACGTAAGGATCCACCGATGTAATTGCATGTGTGTTCCTCTCATAGACCACACAAGGATCCACCAGTGGCATCGCATGTCTGCTGTTTTCATGAACCACAGTTAGAGTCATCGTATGTCTGCTCATTTGATGAACCACAGCTAGAGTCATTGCATGTGTGTTCTTCTTACAATCTATATCATTAACCACAGCCAGAGTCATTGCATGTGTGTTCTTCTCGTTAACCGCACATGGATGCATGTTCTTTTCATAAACCGCGTATGGATACTAATTAACCTTAGGAGAGCCCTAACCTTAGCGTTAGACCGCGTCTTGTAGAAGGCACGCCCTAACACAGTTGTTCTTCTTGTCGATTGTTACATACCGTTCGATCGGGGCGCTTGGATGATTGGGATGGTTTTCGTGAGATCGATCTGCGAGTAGTCTGTTCTGCGGCATGATTGGCCATGCTTTCTTTGGACAAACTAGCAACACCGGGGGCTCCCCTGTTGCGAGTGTCACGACTCACGAGTTGAGCGGGCCATATCCCAGTGTCACGTCCCCATTACTTCTCTTCCTCCCCGTATTTCTCTTCCTTCCCCTCGAAGCCACATTCCCCACTTCACTCCCATCCTGCCGTAGCTGCAAGCCAACGACACCGCCATCCCAATCCCCTCTTCGGTAGCCACCCCCCTCCCCTCTCGCCATGGGTTCAAGGGGAGACAACGAGGAAACACGTCGTGACGACAGGGATGGTGATTTCGATGTGAGTCGTCTCATCTCTATCTATATCATCCGTGGCTAGTTATCTATTTTTTGATCCAGATCTACTCCGTTTACTCATGCGCGTATGATGTGTTAGGCCAACCAGACGATGTATGACGCCGACTATCACGGTTTTGCGGATGAAGACAGTCCTCTACTATGTAAACATGGATATGTGCCCGCTAAATTTGTAGCGTTCGAAGGACGAAACACAGGCAGGAGGTTTCTACGGTGTCAAGGACATCGTGCAATGATGCGAGGCGGAAGTTGCGGTGTTGTCAAATGGGTAGATCTAGAGTGGCCCAAATCGATGCAGAAAACGCTGGACAAACTATGGGAAATGACTATTGAGTTGAAAGAATCCGCATTCAGCTCACTTCTTGACAGTGTTGAGATGAAGCTATGGGAACCAGTTGACACAACCAAGCATAAGAGAGATCTCATGGGGGTGGAAGACAAGGTTAGCAAAGTCGAGAAGGAGAGGGACGCGGCGTTGGCACTGAAGGCTAAAGCAGAGCAAGAACTGACTCAAGCAAGGAAGGATCTTCACTAGGCCAAAGTCCTGCAGTTCACAACTACGAGTATTGACAAGTTCATGAGGAAAGATGCAGAGAAACAATTGAAGCTATGCAAGGAAGATGCTAAAAGGAAGGAGCAGACGATTCGATCCTTGCTCTGGCAGGAAGATGCATATAGGGCTAAGATTAGGATGATCAAGGAGATGTGTATTAACTAGTTCTATTTAGCTTAAGCCCCGTGCCTTTTTAAAGTTATAATAGTTGTACTTGTTGACCTAGTGGTCTGAACTATTGGCCCCGGAGTCCTGGGAGTAAAAAAATTGTTCGCCCGTTAATCTGTCTTAACCCTGCATTACTTCCTTTTGTCTGACCAATGCCCCTTGGATATTCCACCCGTCGCTTCGTCGTCCTCGTGTACAAATAGGAGGCGCCACAGCTCGTCGCTTCATCGCCCATCCCCTCGCCCTCTCCAATCTCCACCGCACCGTCTAACCCCTCGCTCTCTCTCCAATCTCCACAGCGCCGCCATGGAGATGCCCTCGCTGAACTTCTACGAGGCGGTGATGTTCGCGCACTTCGACATCCTAGCACCGCCGGCCGCGATGGTGCCCCACGGATGGCGCATCAGGTATGCGGGGGTGCCGGTGGCTCCGCTCCTCGTCCCCGATGGAGCCGTGATGGAGAGCAAAATCACGGCACGCCACCGCCAGATGCCCGCATGGAAGAGGGCGCTGCCCCGGTATGCGGCGGCCAGCCCGTACTGGCCGGCGCTGTTCAAGAAGGAGTGGAAGGCCAAGATTGGCAACCGCATCGTTTACGGGTGCGTGGTGCACCGGGATCTCCGTAACTGAGAAGAGCGGGAGAGGTTCTGGTCCGTCCCTGGACGGACCAAGTTCATCGTCATCGCCGCCGCTCACCGCGAAGAGGTGCTCCGTCTCGCGTACAATGCGGAAATCATGGAGGTTCCGTCCGACGAAGACGAGGAAGCCGGCGGCTCGGAGGACAGTGGCAGCGGAAGTGAAATTGTTGACTAGTGGTTGAATTAATGTAGGATGTTAAATCGCACCTTTGTTTAGAGGAATTTTTGGTTGAATTAATGAAATGCCTCGATTTAGATCTTTGTCTCGATTAATTTGTGGAAGAATTTGTGATTTAGATCAATTTCTGCCTCGATTTAGATCTCTGTCCCGGATTGGGATCGTGACCGTGGACCAAAGACCCCTTTTCTAGTAGTGTATTCTGACATTGGTGGTTTGTTTAAACGTAATCTACGTGGATTTGGCCGCATGCAAATGGCACAACCACAATTTATAAAGTGGAAGCACGTACACCCGGTTACTGGAGATCCGGGAGCTTCGCCAGATGCAGGGGATGCAGGAGCAGAGAGGCGGTGAGATAGACGGGCTCAAGATTAGGCCAGAAAGTGGTACCCATTTCCTCCTCATCTGGGCATTATCGGTGAGAACATTGATGTTTATGTTGCCACATCGTTGTGCAGCATCTAAAATAAGTTGCTGCTTCATGGAGTGTGGCATCTTAAATAATTTATTTCTGTGCCACTTACATGCCGTCGTATTTGGAGACCGCCTGCCCCTCAGCAATCGTGGAACCGATGGATCCTTGTTTTTAGATAGCAGTGGCACAATCACAATTTCAGATTCAACTACAGACTCGGGCATTTCCAAACCCTAAGTCGCGCTACACTTTACTCAGAGAACATGGGTAGATTGTTTACCAAAGAACGCCACACATAGAGCTCCGAATTTAATGAATTACATATATAGGTTCAAGTTCAACACACTACTATGCATCTTCATTGCCGTGACCTTCTTCCGCAGCCTGGGTGCCAAGCCTTCACGTCCAATGGCTTCTTCATTTCCTGCCTTCTTCCTCTTCCTTGGTGCCAATTTTCTTAGCTTCACGTACCCTGCATCGCTAGGACAATGGGAACTAGAATCGTGTCCAGCATCATCTTTCCACTCGTTTTTAATTTCTTCGGGTAGCAAAATGACTGACCCGGTAGTCATGTTTCTAACCTTGCAGCGCTTCCTATCAAAGAAACAAGACTGTTGCATAACTACCCAATATCTACAGAGTAAATAAAACAAAAATTACAATTCAGCACAAACATGCGAACCCCAAGTGACCTTTGCTTACGAGAGCTAATTATGCTCGAGCAACCACCACGTCCAAGAATAGAAGGGCGACTCCTTAAGTGAGCTTCCACATCCAGTACATCACAATTCAGCTCAAACATGCAATCCGAAGCATACCTTTTCATCAACCCAATTAGCTGACTGTCACACGATATAGGAACCATGATGCCACGTTCATCCATGAAGCTGAACTTTGCAGTCTAATTTGGCCATACTTCAACATGATTACGCAGAGCAGCAACCATACCAGATATAGTGCAGATCTGCATAGGCGCTTCTTCCATCGTGAAACAATGGCTTCCATACCACTTGCCCTGGGAGTCGTACCTATAGAGGACTACCGTAACCAAGTAAGGGGGGTCCGTGCAGATCCCACTTGATAGAAAACTGTGGACAAAATATGTTTGTCAGCGTTGGGCTAACGAACAATTTGAGGTTCAATAGCCAGCTAGCAGTTGTAATTAGTGCGAATAGCAAAGAGAAGGGTAGCTCACCCGCTTGTAGGCAGAACTTCTTCTTCCTTGGTAGTAGGATCTGCCATCCTCCTACTTTGCCGGCCATCGGCGGAGGCGGCTAGAGCCTCGCATAGCGGCTGACTGACATGCGCCATTGGAGCTTGGTATCAGCGATTGGGCGTAGCAACTTGGCCCTGGAAGTCAAATGTCCGAAGGGATCGTCCTGCCTGGAGGGTGGATTCCGACGCCGCTGGTGCTAGGGGAAAGCTGGGAATGGATTTGTGAAATCGGTCAACGCATACAATCCACTTAGCTGCTCGATTTGCCTAAGAGGTTGCCGCGTTGGCGCCCGCGTCACGGACAGATAACCGACATGTGGGTCCCGACCATCTACTTCACAGGGCGGTTTAATAGAATGTTTGTATTTGGCAGGGGTGAGATGAGTTTGCCTCGAAATGGCCCCTCTCAGTAGTTGGCGGCCCAACTTTTCGAAACGCGGTAATTTCAGGCAACTTAGGTACCGCCATTCGCTGGTCTGCCAACTTTGGTACCGCAGACGAACAACCCCCTCCCCGTGACTCGCTGATGCGCTCTAGAGCTCTGCCTTGTTGTCCTCTACTTCCCCTCCAATGGATTCAAGGTGGGGAGCCCCCAATAGACGTCAACAACATCGACTTCCCTGCCTCCGACGAGCGCCACCATCGCCATTTCCATCGCTCCTGACCTCACGCGACCTCGCCGACCAACCCATCATGTTCAGGGTGAACTACTAGTCCTCCACGGCCACTCCTCCGTCTCCCTCGCGTGCTCTAGACCCCGCTCATCGTTGTGCCGCAAGCTCCACCGCCGTGGACCGTCATGCTCGTTGATGCGGCAACCAAATCCCAGCGATGCCACCTCTATTAGGTTCGCCTCAGCATGCTTGTTCAAACATAGCTAGCCGCGCATCCCAGTTCGCCCGCTAGCGCTTCCCCTAGCGATCATCTGAGGCGTCACCGGCGAGGTGACATGGCGCCCATGTGTTGCCGACGTGGCTTCCACCTTCGCCTGACGTGGCGCTGACCATGGTTGGTCACGGTGACCTGCTAACCTGGCCATACAGCCCAGCAGTCAGTGACTGGGGCTGGCTCAGCGCAAGTGAGAAACAACCCCACCATTGTGCCGATGTCAGGGTGACATCAGCATGACATAGTAACTCAGTTTAATTGGTTTAATACTTTCAGAAATTGTTTAATATTGTAAAATCAATAACTTTTAATCTATAAGTCAAAAAATATGTATAATATATAAAAATGTTCAAAAAATGAGATCTATCTATTAGCCTCAAAATCATGCATCGTTCAGCAACTTCAAGTAACAAGTTTAATTATAGAATCAAATGAACCCCTATAGGTGATTCCGAGGTTTCCTAGAATCAGGGATTGCAACCCTTAGACCCTGTTTAAAATGGTCAAGCATGCCTTAAGGTTTCATTTCAATCCCATTTAACTTGTCATATCATCATTCTTTGTTGAGCATTGCATTGATTCCTTGTGTTGATTGTTTTCCTTTATTTCTAGTATTTTGCTTCTTCCTGGTAGAATACGAGATCAAGTCCGGGATCAAAGATATAGATCAACACCATCAAAGATCGAAGATCAATACTTGACCAACTATGAATAAGTCAAGTGATGTATCTGTTGCATTACTATCTGTTGCAACCTTCTTTTATTGATAGATAGAGTATACTATCTGTTGCATTACTCCCTTTGATATTATATTACCTCATACACAGCTCCTAGCATAAACTAGATTTATCTTGTGTGCACTGCTAGAGCTTATATATGTGTCCTTCTTAACCGTGATTAGCTGTACGTACTGGTTCATCCAAATGATGTATCATATGCAAATAATCTAGTATGATAGGAGAACGAGGTAAGAAGGTGATATGAGGTTAAACATGATAAGGCTTGTATGGGAGGCCACGGTGGGATGTAAAATGAGGAAAATGAAGGTTGCGTTAATGATAAAGATCTCCGAGGAAACCGCTAAAAAAGTGAATGTGATAGTTAGTAGTTACATTCCCGTGACACAAAACACAAATAGCACCTATCCCCCTAAGATAAGTTAATTTAGAGAACAAAAATGGAGAGCAAAAACTCCCATGCATGTAACAAATGAGTGCTGACTAAAATAGAGAGCAGAACTCTCATGCCAAAAGAATTATTCCAAAGGATATACAACCCATGACACCTGCAAACCTAGTACTGCAAAATTTTTGATTTCAAGGGGATCCAAGGGGATCCACATATCCATGCCACCTACTGTACATGAGCCAAAAGTTTGGTTTTTAGGAGATCTACACTGGCCCTGTTGTACATGAGAAAAAAGTAGTGCAAAAGGAAATTTCACTTTAATTCTGGGGTTCTACATATCCATGGCCTCCTGATGTACACATGAGCATCTAGGATACCCGCTTCTCGCGGTGACCGCCCGCTTCTAGTCATCTACTATGCCTTCACCGAAGATGACTAGAACCTTATCCATTGCCCCAGTCTGCACTGCTGCGGCGTCGTCCACGTTGCTCAACAGTGAGCCTTCAAGCCTTGCACCATATCTATTGGATCTTGAACCGACGCATAGGATTAAATCCCTAGGCGAAGCGGGTATCAACCAGTGCAGAGCTGCCAGTTGTTCTGCCGCGTCAGCGCCACATTGCGCCGGGTTAGCAAGGCAGATCAGCGTCAACGCCCAGGTTAGTGGAATATTTCCAAGGAATATTCCCTTTTAATTGAAATTAATAAAAAATTGCAGAAATTGTGTTAAAACTGTAAATTTCATATAAAAAGATTTACATATCTAAAAATAGCAAATAATATACCGTTGGTGTCATCTAGATTATTAATATGTAATTGATCTAACTTTTAGGGTAAGTATTTTTAATCATTATTCAAATGGTTTAGTACTCTTTTTAGAGTAATTAGTTCATAGAAAATAAACTATAACTCTGAAAAATATACCCTTAGATTCACAAAATTGTATAGAACATGATTTTGTAATAAAATTGTACCCTTACGGAAGGAAATACTTTATAGAATTAAAACTCTATGTTGGAGTATTTAAATTATAGTTTTAGTTCTATAAATACAATTGATATGAATCCAATTGCATTAGGTTCTAAATTAAAGTGTCTATCTTATAGCATGAGATCAAAATTTTACTAAACTATTTTATATAGAAATGTTTAAGATTGCTCTAAATGTCTTTTAAAGTACCTCTTGGACAATAGAAAAAATCTCTAAAGGTGGTTTCTCCATCTAATTTTTTTCATGCATGCATTCATACTGTTTTGTTGTGTCTGTGCTACTGTATGTTGATTGCAATTATCCTTTTTCATGATAGATCTCCTGGAGTGCAATTCTTGTGAGTGTGATGATTGTTTGAACGAAAACTACAACTAAGGCAAGTGTCACTATCATAAATCCCCTATTGTTTTATTATTCATTTAGATTTCAGTAGCTTTGCATGTATAGGAAATGTTTTACCTTATATGCTATGCTTTGGTGTGAGTACCCAATAGAATTGCCATAGGTCCCCAGTTGATTCCTTGATAGCCATCGTATTGTAGAATTTCTTAGCCATGATATTAGTTATGTGGGTGATTTTCATAATACATATGTGTATGAGAAAGATTATGCTTTGATGAAATGAAAACCACTTAATCAATGAATCACTTGGGTGGAATGCATTGATTGGGTCATCAAGTGTGGTTTATGGTGGAGATTGCCACCCAGGCTTCAAAGAGATAATAGACGGTCATGATTAGTAACTTCCATGTACAACAACATGTTATATGGGCTTTGACTTGACTGAGTAAGTTATGGGATCATGTTCTAACGTGACTAGCAGATGTAGGTGTGTATAGGATTGTATGGTTCGAGGCTAGGCTCATGATTCCATTTTCCAAAGGTATCGTCCTGGTCTTCTCTCAAAAGCGGTTGATTGGGTCTTATGGGTAAAGTGTAGTAGCCCCTGCATATGGTTTAAGAACTAAGTGCTTAGTTGTATCTCCAGTAATAGACAATTATGAGTAACTTCTCTTAATTTAGTTGAAAAGTCTCATTCATTCCAATTTCTCTAGAAAACTTGATGGGTGAACTTAATGGGTTTTAGGAGCACTCTAGTGACTCAATGTGTCCATATTTTATATTAAGAGCTCTCAAGTGAGTCGAGGTGTTCTTAGTTATTTTGAAGAATTAAAACTCATTTGGAAAGGTAGGAGAAAATATCGATTTCCCAAATAGCTTGAACTCTACTAGCCAAAGTGTGCATGTATATGTTAGGTTGCCAACTATGTCCACATAACAGTGACGTCTTGACAATACAATTCAAATGTATTGACCATTCATGGATGAAACTTTTCATGTTGTAGGATATTCTAAGTACAAGTAAGGTTATAGTTTGGGCTATGAATCTCCACTCAGCGTGTTGCATGTGGCGTGATGGAGCTTTTATCTATTGTTTATTTGTTGAACTATGTTATTTGAGCTAGCTGTGAGTTAAGCAACGTTTTAATAATTATATTCTTGGATCAATTGTCCTACTAATGTGATGCATTGATACTATTTTATTCATCAAAACTGTGTGTTCTAGCTAATAAATCCAATGGACTAGCTCTATACACACATGATCCAATCTTTATCGAGTTGGATCGCTTTAGATGGTATCAGAGCTTTGCATTGACTGTAGGTTCATGACTGCTGACTCGTGTATTAACGAGCTCGTTGGGAACCCCAAGAGGAAGGTATGATGAGCACACCTCAGTTATGAAACCAAGGTTATCGAACCAGTTGGAGCAAGGAAACACCTCCAAGGTGTTGTTGACAACTTGGAATCCTGCACAACACAACCACAGAACTTTGCCCCCAACTTACAGTGAGGTTGTCAATCTCACCGGTTTTGCTGAAAACAAAGGATTAAACGTATTGTGTGGAAGAAAGTAAAAGCTTGCAGAAATTAAACAGAAAACAGTAAACAGTTGTAGATTGATGGTAAAACAAAGGACCGGGGTCCATAGTTCACTAGTGGTGTCTCTCCTTAAGATAGATGACATGTTGGGTGAACAAATTACAGCGGGGCAATTGACAAACATCGAGAAAGCATACATGCATATACTAATCATATTGACTCCTTTGAGATTTGATTGGGCATTACAACATTATACATAGACCGTAATCCAACTGCATCTATGACTAATAATTCACCTTCAGGTTATCATACGAACCCCCTCCAGTATTAAGTTGCAAGCAATAGATAATTGCATTACACATTGCGTGTAAAGTAAACAATACGATTGTTCTATGAACAAAGGATTGTTGTTTTCTCCCTAGTAGCAACAACACATGTAGTACCTTAGAGATTTCTGTCACTTCCCCAGATTACTAGAGGCATGAACCCACTATCGATCATAAATACTAACTCTTGGAGTTGCTAGCATCTACTTGGCCAAGATAGCTACTAACAACGGAAAGCATGCAAGATCACAAATAACAAAGACATGATAGAATCAATAATCAATCTGAAATACATCTCAATATCCATCGGATCCCCGCAAACACAACATGTAGGATTACATATAGATGATCTTGATCATGAACGGAGCTCACAAGATCTAAACATGATAGCACAAAGGAGAAGAACCAGCCATCTAGAAACTACGTGGACCCGTAGTCCAAGGATGAACTACTCACGCATCACACCGGAGGCTTGAATTGTGATGAAGAAGGCCTCCAGGGTGAATTCTCCCCTCCGGCAGGGTGCTGGGAAGAGCTTCAGATCCCTACCGATCTAGGGATGGAGATGACGGTGGCTACAGACTCTTTCATGGAATTTTGATCGGGTCCTTAGGGTTTCTATATCGGAGGCATCTTATAGGCGAAAGGGGAGGCCGAGGGGGTGCCCTAGGTAGTCACACCACCCCCTGGCATGGGCCAGGCCTGGCCGCGCGGCCGGGTGGTGTGGCGGCCCTCTGGACCCTCTCCGTCTTGTATTCTGGCTCCGTGTCCCCCTCGGTGAAAAACTGACTTTGGCTTTTGTCCCGTCCAATTCTGAGAATATTCATTTTCTGACATTCCTGGAACCAAAAACAATAGAAAACAGGCAACTGGCACTGTGGCATCTTGTTAATAGGTTAGTCCAACAAAGTGTATAAAAAGTACTCCAAAGTGTGGACAAAACATAAGAAAGTAGATAAAACCAAGCATGGAACATAAAAAATTATGGACATGTTAGCAACGTATCAGTGACCTTAGGAATGGATTACGAATAGGATACCTCTGTTAATAGAACTATCATATTTTCTACCTAATAGAATTATTGTAATCCTTGACTATCTTTTCCAAGACCTCTTGTTGTTCAATTGTAATACACGACTAGCCATTTAACCCGGGAACTACTATGAAGAGTTCGAGAATTGAAAGATATTGTTAGAAGTTATCTACAAAGGATACCCAATATGAGAGTAGTCCAAATAGTTTTGCAAGTTGAAACCCACTTGTATATGAAATTGGAAATGCAAGACAACTAAAGAAGTACCTGTCCAATTTTAGTTAGATATGGACCGCCATTTTTTATCTTTCTAGGATATCAATGCTATCAAGTTAGCATATTGATCTTACCAACTTATGTGGTAGGACAATATTAGTTTCTTGTTTCTTTGTATTGAACCACATAGTGTGATGCTTTGTTTTTAATCTATTATTGTGAAACTCTAAATGTTCCATAATTTTTGTGGGGGTTTTACAATGAGTTCATAAATGTTTTTCATTAAAAGTTATGTCATGTGGAGGTGCAGTTTTCCACACATGTTGTTTACTACATGATTTTACATATTTTACTAGTAACTCGGAAAATCTACAAAAATAGGATCCGGAGAAGAATTATCTATACTACCTGCGCAAAAAATGTCTAAAATTCCTAACGAATTCAAGTCTATTAAAAAATCATGAATCTTGTTGTACTGTTTTGACTGATTTTGTTTATTACTTTTATGTTGTTCTATTTTACCGTAGTATTGTTTCCAACATTTTACAAGTATTCTATGGATGATATGCCACTAATAAAAAACTTCTGCAACTTATAAAACAAAAGTATTTTTGGCTTATGTGTTGTTTGTTGATGATTGTTTGCTTGTGTGTATCATCGATTGCTTCATATAGTTATGGGTAGTACTACTTTCTCTAGTCTTCCTATCTATAACTCATCTATGCTGTCCCAACAAATGCCTCCCCATCGTCAACCTGATGATATCGCCCAGCTCGTGGCATCCCAGACTCAACTGCCACAGGTGATGACCTAGTTCATGGCCATTAGAACAACATCAATAATTGGAACAACCAGCCCTAGGGATATACTCTCACGAGGTTTCTGAGACTGAGGCCAGATAAGTTCTCCACTACACGTGAACCCATGATTACTCTTGACTAGCTATGCTCGATGAACGAGGATCTAGTGACTTTTGGATGTACCGATGCTGAGAAGGTGAGATTTGCTGCTCAAGTATTGGAGGGACCAACTGCTTCCTGGTGGGATACTTTCCAGATCGCCCACCCCATTGCTACTGTCACCTAGGAGATGTTTGAGAAAGGTTTTAGAGACAACCATGTCTCTTCAAGGGTTCTGAGCTTGAAGAGGAAGGAGTTCCACAACCTGCGTCAAACCAATCGCTCGGTGGCGGACTACATAGAGGTGTTCAACAATCTGTCTCGCTATGCCCCTAAGGATGCTGACACGGATGCTAAGAGGAGAGAGAGGTTCCTAGATAGTCTTAGTGATGAGTGCTTGCTGCAGCTGTCAGTGGTCTATTCTTCTACATTCCAAGATCTGAAGGAAAAATCTAGAATTCTAGAGGGGAAGACAAGCAAGTGTAAAATCGCAATAGGAAGCACAACAACCAAAACTCGGGACCATATCAGAAAACCTGTACCTTCCATGATGGTAGTGGCAATTCTAAGTGCCACACACCTAGAGGTAATGGACACAACAATGGAGGCAATGGATACAACCACCGTGGTGGCAATGGATATCAACACCATGGAGGATGAAATGGCCACAATTCTAGAGTCAGTGGCCGTCACCACAATGGAAATCGAGATCTCAACAACGTGAAATGCTACAAGTGCAGAAAGTTGGGACATTACGCCTACAATTTTCTAGAAGATGGGACCAAGCCAAATTCAACTGACAAGGCAAATGTGAACCACGTGAATGTGAAGGAAGTATACAACAAGCCATGCTTTGTGACTTGTAAGTTTTGTGGTTAATTTATGCATCGCACTCATACCTTTATAGTACTGGTGCATCGTATTCATTTATATCAAGGCATTCATGGATGAGCATAGTCACATATGGAGCTACTTAGGGGATTTGTTAAAGTGAAATCACAGGAGAACAAATTGATAGCTAGAAAAGATGCCATAATTAAGTCTTAGAGATTGGAGCTCACAATATTTCCTAATACCTTACTACGTTGGATTCACAAGGTTTCGATCATTGGAAGATTAAAATAATAAGGGTCAGATATAGACCAACAGTTAAGTTTTGGAGATGCCAAGCTCAATTCTCTTAAGGGGTTAGCTTGATACAACCATAGTAGGAGAAGCCACATGGAAGCTGGAATATGATCTTTGAGAACACCACCCACAACTATTTCTTAGCCATTCTGAATCTCAAGGACGAGATTCATCTTAAGGGGGTTAGTATGTAACATCCTAGATTTTTAGAATGGGAAATTTCATAGTATTCATGCTCATTGCATAAAGCATCATGCAAAATTTTCATTTTGAAAAACCATTTTTGTCAAAACCCTATTATAAAATCCCTAATCCTAGCTATAAGGGTTTATTAGAAAAAATATATGTTTGATATTATATTGGAATAGAATAAGTTCCCCTAGTTTCCTAAAATATTCCTCTCAATTTTATGAATCCACAGAATTTGGTTTGGATAGAATTGGGCATGTGAATCTAATTATAGAAAATAGAGTAGTAAAAAGAAAACGAATAAGAAAAACTAAAGAGGGGCAAACCAACAAGCCGAGATTCCTGGTCCATCCCACCTTCCGGTCCCTCCCTCTCCTTCTCTGCCTAATGCACTGCATGATGTGCAGCAGCCCAATGTCGGCACACCCGGAACCAGTGGCCAGCCCCAGCCAGCATCCCCTCCCATGTGTCGCTGTCGGGTGGGCCTGCCTAGTCATCTCCTTCCTCTAAATGTAGATGGAGATGTAACATCCTAGGATTAGAACCTAGAAATAGAGAGGAAACATGTGTGTGCATTGCATTCATGCATAAGAAAATATGGGGAATTTTCGCGCAAAACTAAAAGAGTTGTAGAGGGATCGAGATCTCTCTTGTTCAGATAGAAACGTCAGCGCAAGTGCTAAGGATTTTCACATGACATCTACTATATTTTTGTGTCTTGGGGAAACAATTTAATTAACATTTGAAAATGAGGTTTGAATTTCAAATTTGAATACCTTGGAATTTAAAACATTCCAATCTTAAGTAAAGAATATTAAAAGAATAAAGAGTGCTAAGAAATGAAATTGGAAATTGCAATTAAAATAAATAAAGGAATTCCATAAATGGAAAATAATAATAAATAAACAATGGTATTCTTTGTTACATAAATAGTAGTGTAGTAATGTACAACCCTAAATAAACTGAGACTATAAGAATTCTTTATTACATTGAAGATTTTCCAAGTTAAAATACAATAAGTAAAATATGAATAATAGTAATTCAAATATGAGTGCCTACTATTCAAGTAAAAATTGAATTCAAATTGAGATCTCAAACAAATAAAGAAGATTCTATAATTACAATGGAATATTGTATAAATAATTATAATATTTATTACATAAATGTGAATTCAAGAAATTGCAAGTACAAATAATTACAAGTCTCAAATTCCAAAAGGAGAGAAAAATAAACTTTATTAAATAAGAAATATAACATTACATTGTGTTTAAAATTATTAAAATAAAATAAATACGAAGAATACTACAAAGAAATCCTAAACTAAAGCTTCATGTCTTGAAGATTTCCTTCCTAGAAAAATAGAAGAAAACAAACCAAAAAATAAAGTGAAGGAACGGGTTAGTTTGGATAGTGTTGCTCTCAGTTTAACAGTGTAATGCACTGTGCAGTACATCATTGAGCAGATAGTCAGGGGCAAGTTTCAGCAAGGTAGAATCTGTTCTTAACCAATATTGTGCCTTACTACTACATCATTGGCATTAAAGAGGGGCAAGTTTCACCATTGAATAGTAAGGGGATCAATTCCACTTGGGAACACAAAAATAAAGCTCAACCTTGAGATAATATTCAACCAGCCGAGCACATCCACAATGGAGCAGCATCTAGGCACGGAAAAGATCTTCTCAATAGGACAAAGCTCTTGGAGCAGGCAAGCAGCTTACTCATCTGCATGCAGGTAAGTGTGATATTAACACAGTAAGGTAGCACCAGGAAGAGAAAAGGAGGAGAGCAGCCATAGTATAGAAACTAAGCCACCAATGCATATCCATTTCCACATAGCACTCCACACCACCTATCCATGATCATTCTTTCACCACCAAGCAGAATACCACAATTGATCATCAAATCTAGAGAGAGCACAACCATAGTAGAGTTACTAGTATTTCACCTCTACACAAATCACCAAGGACACCAATAATGTCACTAGTTGATCCTGTAATCATCACCTATTAGTCCTAGATCACAACCACCATAGTTACTTAGTGGAGCCAAGAATAAGGGGAAAGAAGAAGATCAATAGCAGCTTGAGGAGGAGCATGCTATCAGTAGCATAATAATTTAACTAATCAAGATCAACATCACAACAACATCAGGCCACCAACAATAGGTAAGAATCCATGAACAATATAAACTAAGATCATGTAGCATCTATTCTTGTTAACTCACACCACTCAACCTAGTAAAAGAATGGTTAATATATAAATCCCTCCAAATATAGTTACCCTACAACTAGAAAATGTCTAGGAAGATAAGGGGATCATTTCTCTTAGAATGCATAGATGCTATGCAAATTATCATAGAGCTTTGGAGCATACTAGTATCTGTTCTTATTTAGGTTTGTGCATCCGCTTTTGCATCATATGCCTGACACATCTCCCAAGAATCTAGTACAACCATCTCTTAAATCTTAACCAGCCAATTCCAACATTTAATAAAGCCATCAATATAAATCACTATAGCCTCAGCCTTTTGTATGACTGGCTGGAAGCAATCAAGATAGTTTATTTACATAGCAGCAAAATCATGCTACTTGGGCACTACTACGCACACTCTAGGTTTGGAGGCACCATAGCAGTAGCCCGGGTTTGTAGAGCCACTTGTGGAAATCACACAACATAAAGCATCCATAAATCTGAAATATATCTAGCAAACTAATTTTGAATAACTTTCCTAGTAAATACTAGGAATCATCTGTAAGTTATTCACTTCTAATTTGATAGCCAATACATAGCTGAGAGTCTCATTTGCAAAGCACATCACAGGAGAAAGCACTAGTTCCATTATTATTGCACACAAACATGACTCAATACATAGGAACTAGCCAACACAACTTCACAGCCACAAACCCTAGCAACAATAACTTCTGTTGTTTGACCATTATTGTCCACACGCTAGATTGAGGCACCAAAGTAACAACATAAGGACAACATCAGCCACTAATTATATTACTTTAATCTCTCTAAATATATCATTTTTGAAGAAAATTACCTAAGAATCATGTCAAAGTAGGGTGTTGTCAGGTTAATAAGATAGTGAGAGAGCATAATAGAATAATCAGTAAAGTATTCTGAATAACTAAATTCAAACATGTTTTGAATCCAAATACATTTTGGTAGAAGAAACTCTAACTAAAACCAACTAGATAAGGTGGGGTCAACACAAAGAATCATCCTTGCAAAATTCTCGTGGAATCACTACTAGGAGCTGTCCAATTGATAGTACCAAGGCAAGTGAGCATCTTCCTAGAACAAGATAGCAGCACCACAGCAGAACATCTCATCACATAGCCACCATATGTAACTTGCAGTAAATTTATGATTTGCCAAGCAATGGGTTTAGAAACATTATTAATGAACTAGATCAACTAACATATGAATACACATGGCATCTAGTTCATCACTGACAAAGATTAAGCACTAGAGAGGGAGAGGAGCCCTAATTAGGGTTCATATAGTTTGTCACTAGAGACATTGCAACAACATCGAGAAGTGAGAATGACAAAGGGAAGTGTGTCAGGGAGTCACCGATGACCTCAAAGGGGCGGCGCTGGCGTGGCAGTGGCGACACTAGCATCAACACCTCTAGTAGAGCGGAGCCCCAGGGCTGCACATGGAGCACCCGTGAGGGGCACAACGTCCTGCACCTTCCCTTAGATGATTTCCTCATCGATCGGACAGGCTCAAGAGTAACTCCGGCGAGCAGGCATGCCCAGGGGTAAGTGTTCGACCGCGAGAGAGCGAGAGGGGAGAATCGCCATGGTAGAAGGATAGAGCGTCGAATGGCAAGTCCATTGCTCCCTACGCTGGTGGTTGGAGCCGGCGAGAATCTGTGGGCGACGATGATAGCGGAAGGGGATCGCGAATGAAGAACACGAGGTCGAGGACATGTACACGTAAGGATATGTGTGTGGTGTGTGTGCGTGAGAGGTGAGTTGGGCTGGAGTGGGAGACCCCAATCCAGGTCTAGTCGGGCCAAACTGGCCGATTTACCCAACCAAACATCCTAGCTAGAAAAAAGAAAAAAGAAATAAATAAAAAGGGATATTGGTATTTACCAAAGTATCCTATAAATACTTTACCTCTAGAAATTATAGAAAATCCTAAATATATATATAATATATCAAGATGATCACAAAAATAATCTCTACCAAAGAAAAATATAACTTCACTTGGTTGAGTTAGATAAAACACAACTAAATACTAAATCTACTAAAATCCTAAATAAAAATTAATTAAATAAGGAAAAGTTCTAAAAATGAATAAAAATCATTTTAGCATATAAAAATAATTCAACCATTTTATAAAAATACTAACTTATTTTTAAAACATATTAAACTTGAAATAAATATTCAAGGACATTTAATACATTGTGGAATTTTATAAAAATAAGGATACTATTTAAAATAAATAAAAAATCATTTTTGAGATCTTAAATAAATATATTTTACTAGAGAAATAGTAAGTATATTATGCCAAAAGCTTTTAAGATTTGAAAGTAATAAATGTTTATCGATTTTATTAAAATAAAATACATGGTTTGCTAGTTCTTCAAAATTATTTTCAAACAATAAATAATTATATATAAAATATTGAAATTCTAAAAATAATCCTTGAAGTTTAATTATTATTCTAAAACCATAATTATAATTCATAATAAAACTTAAGTCTAAACTATTAACTTTATAATATTCCTTTGGAACCTTAAATCCAATTTAAACAAATAATCTTTAAGCTAACCTTATACATCAATCACTTATATTGAGGATGAATGAGCTTCATATCTTAATCTTACCTAACATGAGTTTAAACAGTAACAAATTAATAAGATCATCTAATTTATCTTCGCTTAATAAGTTGCATATTATTTTCATAATAAAAAATTAAATTTAAACTCATCATTCACCTAAATTGAAAGTGAATGAACACACACTCTTAATCATACTTATCATAACCCTAAAACATGATAATAACTTAGACACATCACACCTTAAGTCTATTAATGTTTTTGTAGATAACTTTAGTTTGTATCAATTAAGACACAAGGCATCTCAAGTCCAAGATATTCGATCAAACATAAACTACATTGATCACATTTTATTAACCATAAAGATTGTTTAAACCTTATCAAAGAAACCTTTTCTTAAAAAGTTATTCATTTTCCCACTTCAAACAACACCTCTATAATAGTTCCTTCAACTCTTAACAAACCAACATATGGACTTTCATCATAATTACCAGATGACAATTAACCTCAATCTTAGATTGTTATTATACTTCACTTGCATACCTTGCATGTTAAAATATTAAGTGTTTTGTAAACATAATTACTTGTAAAGTAAACTTAGAAAAATAACTAAATATTAAAAGCATCACCTAATTTTAACCATCCACACTATTGGGGGATTACCTCAGGATTACAAAATGCATTATATTACTTATGCATCACATCATATTGCTTCTTTAAACATTAGTGCTTATTGGACCAATGATGATGTTTTTAGATATTGGATTTTATATCGTCTCGAAGACCGTGATTATATAATCTTGTAATCAAAAAATGCAAGTTCACACTTTGTCTATCCATTGGTTATTTTCTACCAAGTATTTTCAAATCCAATGTTGTCATCACCTGCATTTCAAAAATTCAGAAAATGCTATTTTTATAATGATATTATTCTAGGTTATTTACCAAGTGGTAATAACCTACTATGGAAGTTGAAATGGTAAAGGAACATAATACATAGGACTTAACAACCAATGTCGCTAGTGATTCTTGCGCCATATAATACACGTTAACCATAAGACTTGGAATGGGATGAGAAATTCATCTAGACCTTCTCCCTTCCGCATGTCAACGGTTGGCAGCATATGGGTGGGATCCCTCAACTTCCCACGACATCTGGTATCTACGAGGGTTATACGCCTGAGGCTACCATTGGAAACAAGTTTTATCCTAGGCCTGACATGCAATACAATGGGCATTCTGGGTCGCGGAGAAGGACATTTAATGTCTTGGATCTTAACTGGGCCCCATACCAAGGAAGTGTGGACAAGCTCATGCCTTGGTTGTGCAACAAAGCTAACATCTCTTATGGGTAAAGTAAGGCACCTCTGCAGAGTGTATAAAATTGTGACATGTTACTTCCTATTCTGAGAGCGAGCTACGAACACGGAAGGAAAGGAACTCCATGAAATTCTGGTAAACCTATGAAGGCTGACAGACATAGCTTTTCATAATAAAATCAACCCTTGAAGAATTTTTTCCAAAACCTACATAGCCTACGACCTATGGTCTGTGGCTGTAGATAGTGCATCATACACTCCTTTTTAGTGAACTTGATGAGTTTGCTCGTACTCAACCATATCTTCCTAACCCTTTCTAGATTATGAAGCCAATAAAGACGAAGTCTACATCAACTTATGCTCAAGGGAATTATCACCGAAAGCTCTCAATAAAGTCAATGGAGTCAATCTATACATCAACTAAAGTAAAGGCAAAGTTCTAGATTAGATATGAGTATAATGACTAGCCATAGAACCTATTTATATAGAGCAATGTAGTAGCTGCATTTGCAAGCCAGATAGTTTAGATTCTAGTCTTTTAGCAAGATAGTTATGAGTTGTTATTTCTGATTCTTCTGTGTAAGATGTTTCTTTCTTCCTCTTTAACCTAGAATGTTCTCTAGATCTTTTGTAAAGAGTCAAGTTGAAACCTATAGTCATGCCTTGGATATGCAATGTTTCTGTTATACCACTCTAAGGGATATAATACTAGTGGAATGGTTTTTAATTGGTGTTATATCAATGACTATCGTATACTACATCATGTAGTGGTATGCTGGGTCACCACAGGTGACAAGAAAGGCTCGTCCCGATCGATCCTTCCCGATGAAATCGGTCGATGCCGTTGACCCCCCTCCTATAAATTTCCCCACACCGCTCCTATCTTTTTTTCGCTTTTAGGAAACCTAGCCTCCGCGGGAGCCCGGTCTGATATCAACCGCACCGCCCCACTAACAAGCTCCAGGAAGAACTCGAGTTCGCATATTACATGGCCCCTCCTCTGTTATTTTTCTCCACTATGTTCCTCTCGCATGACCTTGTCATCATGTGCATTTCCTCCTTCTACAGATCACCTGAGCTCCCAAAATTGCTCGTCGGAGCCCTGCAGCCTCTCCTCGTCTCTAGTCCCTCCTAGTCGTCATTCAAGGAAGGACGAGGCAAATCATAGGATACCCAATACCTCGTCTTGATCGCCCGATTCTCGTGGTCTACTCCGCCTTCACCGAAGATCACCAGAACCTTCTCCACCGACACTGTCCGCACTACCACTAGCATCGTCCATGTCGCTCGCCAATGATCCTTCAAGATTTGCACCGGACCCGTCGGATCTTGAACTGACGCCTAGGATTAGATCCCTGGGTAAAGTAGTACCAGCCACTGTGGAGCTGCCAGTTGTTCCATCGCTTCAAAGCGACATTGCGTCGGGTCAACAAGCCAGCTTGGCGCCAACGCCTAGTTAGCGATGCACAGTCAGCGGAATATTCCCTTTTAATTGAAATTGATAAAAAATTGTAGAATTTGTGTTAAACTTGTAAATTTCTTATAAAAAGATTTATATATCAAAAAATAACAAATAATATACTGTTGGAAAGATATTGTCATTTAGATTATTAATATGTAATTGGATGTGAATTTTGTGGTAAGTATTTGTAATCATTATTTAAATGGTTTAATACTCTTTTTAGAGTGACTAATTCATAGAAAATAAACTACATCTCAAAACACGCAAATGATATAACCCTTGATTCAGAAAATTGTATAGAACATTATTATGTAATATACTTGTACCCTAATGGAAGAAAATATTATATGGAATTAAAACTCTATGTTGGAGTATTTTAATTATAGTCTTAGTTCTGTAAATCCAATTGAGACGAAACCAATTGCATTGGGTTATAAATTAAAGTGTCTATTCCATAGCATGAGATCAAAATTTTACCAATCTATTTTATACATAAAGTTTTTGTATTGCTTTAAATGCCTTTTAAAGTACCTTTTTGGACAATATGAAATCTCTAAAACTGGTTTCTCCATCTAAATTGTTTTCATGCATGCATTCATGCTATTTTGTTGTGTTTGTGCTAGTATATGTTGATTGAAATTATTCTTTTCCATGATAGAATTCCTGGACTGTGATTCTTGTGAGTGGGATGATTGTTTGAACTAGAACTACAACTAAGACAAGTGTCACTATCATAAATCCCCTATTGTTTTCTTATGCATTTAGATTTAAGTAGCTTTGCATGTATAAGAAATGGTTTACCTTATATGCTATGCTATGGTGTGATTACCCAATAGAATTGTCATAGGTCCCTAATTGATTCCTTGATAGCCATCGTATTATAGAATTTCTTAGCCATGCTATTAGTTGCGTGGGTCGTTTTCATGATACATATGTGTACGAGAAAGATTATGTTTGGATAAAATGAAAACACTTAATCAATGAATTACCTAGTTGGAATGGCATTGGGGTCATAGAGTGTGGTTTACGGTGGGGATTACCACCTAGGCTTCAAAGAGATAATAGACAATCATGATCAGTAACTTCCATGTATATCCACATGTCATATGGGCTCTGAACTGACTAAGTAAGTTATGGGATCGTTTCCTACCGTGGCTAGCAGATGTAGGTGTGTATAGGATGGTATGGTCCGGGGCTAGGCTCATGATTCCATTTCCCAAATGTCTCGTCCCGGTCTTCTCTCAAAATGGGTTGATTGGGTCTTGTGGGTAAAGTGTACTAGCCTCTGCAAATCGTTTCAGAACTAAGTTCTTAGCCGTGTCACTGGTAATGGACAATTATGAGTAAATTCTCTTTATGTAGTTGAAAATTCTCATTCATTCAAATTTATCTAATAAAACAGATGGGTGAACTTAATGGGTTTTAGGAGCATTTGAGGACTCAATGTGTCCATGGTTTATATTAGGAGCTCTTGAGTGACTCGAGGTGTTCTTATTAATTCTGAAGAATTAAAACTAATTTGGAAAGGTAGGAGAAAATATCGCTTTTCGCAAATAGCTTGAACTCTACTAGCCAAAGAGTGCATGTATATGTTAGGTTGCCAACTATGTCCACATCAAAGTGACATCCTGGCAATAAAATTCAAATGTATTGACCATTCGTGGTTGCAACTTTTCTTGTTGTAGGATATTCTGAGGACGAGCAAGGTTATCATTTAGGTTGCCAATCTCCACTCAGTGTATTTCCTGTGGCATGATTGAGCTTTTATCTAATGTTTATTTGTTGAACTATTTTAGTTGAGATAGCTATGAGCTAAGAAACTTTGTAATAATTATATTCTTGTATCAATCGGTGTACTAATGTGATGCATTGATACTCTTTTATTCATCGACACTATGTGCTAGCTAATCAATCCAAGGTACTAGCATTGTAAACACAAGATCCAATCTTTAATGGGTTGGATCGCTTAACTTACTCACGGCGAGGATTTCGATAGTGACAGAGTAGTATTTGGTTACCGCAATTAATTTGGGCCAGAGAGAATAAATTATGTGCATAAGAGCATCTCTAACATATTACCCTAAAATATCCCTATTACTGAAAAATTGCTTTCTTATGTAATAACTAGAAAAAGTGCTCTAACAACACACCTAAAAGTAGTTTAGACATGAATTTTTTGGGCCATAATATGTATTGACCCATATTTTGTGAAAAGTGATCAGGAGAGGCAAACCGTTTCATGTAGAAACTTCCTCGCATCCCACCAGCCCTCACTCGACTATGCCAGCGCTTGCCGCACTCCTTGTGACTGCCCCTCACCGTGTATGACCTTCCCCATCTCCAAAGCTTTCGCAGACCATCTTCCCGCCGCTCCCTATAACACCCTCGAATTGTCCTATGCGGATTTTAGCAATCCCCGCCAGACCCGCATAGAAATGAATCGATGATGCCCACCAGGCACATGCGTGCGGGTGGAAAATGAAGTAATACCACTAAACAATAGTTCACGATGGAACCCACTAAGAGCCATGTATCATAACCAATTGCATCCATAACCCTGCCTAGGACAAGACGGAAGGGTAATCCTACTAACAACGTCGAACTTATACCTGTTAAAGAAAAAGGTGTGTTGACAAAGGGCAAAGGAAAAAGGGAGCAGTCAGTACTGAGTCTAGTGCACGACGAGTCTTAGAATTTGGCGGCTCTCTCCTACATAGGTATGGTGGAATGAAGAGGCAACAAAGCATGTAGTACAAACCTATATATACTCGATACAACTGTCGACTATCATAGAGGGATAAGAAGGACCTATTCGGAACAACCTAATACTAACATCAAACATACCCATCCTAGTATTTCCCCCTCGAGACCAAATGAGAAAGTCAATCCGAGGAACTCAAATAGTTAGTAGTTTTCTTAATCCTTCCATTGTAGTTGCAGCACTTGCTAGTCAGATACAGATATCATGAGACATTCCAATATCACCAACTATTGGCACTTTTAATTATTCATTTCGTTGTAGTTGCAATACTTACTAGGAAAGTATATATAACATGAGACACCCCAATTCCATTAGTTTTAGACACTTTTATTTATTTATTCCATTGTAGTGAAGTTGATTACTAGTCATGCTAGAGTCAAATTTATAACACTACTTTAGGTATAGTTGTCTATGGTCGAGACACTGTGCTCCAAGTAGTCCATAAACGCAGACACAGCTTTTCGAAAAGATTTACCCTGTAGGGGTGCACAAATAGCAACACACGCATGATCAACCTCAGAAAAACCAAATAAAAATGCAACTAAGGCATCATGAGAAAGCATTCACAGGATTGAAAAATTATTTCAGGCGACCACCCCACTACCCGCTATGAAGTCGGACGGATCCACGATGGATCCAGAGTCTGTGGCGACTGTTGTAAACGACTGGGAACTCGAAAGTGTGACTGGGCTTGTCGATACAGCGGAAATGTGGCATGTGGTTCCTAAATAGTATAGTATTAAACACTCTCCACGGGAAGGTAAATAAACTAGTAAAGCATGGCATAAGTACATGATAGTAGTAAATCCCCAAACCAGTTTGTGGCCCCAAGAAATAAGATGTGAATCAAGCTCAGGCTAAGGGGACTCATGGTCCCACATGTGGATAGTGTGATATTCAAGGAACATGCATCAAGTACTTGGGGTCCTAGGGGACACAAGTGAGCGGGTAAAAACCAAATAACATCTATTACTCACCGGCGCCTCTGTATTAGTTATATCTATTCATTGCATTTTAATTAACAAGTTGTAATTAAAGCCATGATCATCTCCACCATTAAGCATGTGCCAACCTCCCAATAACGATGGAACAACAACGACATGAAGAAGCTCCTGAGCAAGCAACTACGACTCACAAGGCCGACTGTCTATCAAACAACATGCAATAGGATGTGTCCAAGGCAATATAGACTGCAAGAATATAAATGGTACGCAAACTAAAACACTGCAACACATATAGCAATAGATCAACAAGAGGAAGTAAAGGCTATAAAGGCAAAATAGGTACAAAGGAAGAGAATGCTTGCCTAGGAAATATAGCCGAAGATTCATTATCTGAGGGACGGGTCGAAGCTCGTGTCAACTCAACGTCCTAATCCATGAAGAAGCAAAACACTAAAAGAAACACCGGATGCACTATTTAGTGCTAGGATAGAAGACCAGACATGATTATGAGATGATGCATGACATGTCAAAGATGCGATGCAACTAGACAATATTAAGAGGAATCGAGGTCCTGGCAATTAATTAGAAGGTTCATGTTTTTAAGTACCCGCAATTTAAATGTTGGATTAACAAGGAAAAACATGACATCGGTTCACTCCACAAATTTAAATGGAGCCAATATAAGACTAGAATATCCCACATATAGTCTCTATATTTAATTATGAGGCGAGTCGACAAAATACCCTCAAACAAATGAATATGTATGCGAGCATGAACAATTTATATGCAACAAGTATATGCATGGCAGTTAATAAAATAGGGGGTCTCCTATAGGGGATCACACATGGGATAAAAGGTCTTGGTTTCAGAGGGGTTCGAGGGATCAGTCTTCGGATGTCGGGATCTGGGTCTTCGAGTTTCGGGATTGGCCTCTAGGGTTCGGACTCCGGTCCATGAAAATGATATTTGGAGTGTCCATCGTTGTCTTTTGGTGCTGTGTCGATGATCTTGTTATCCATGATGGACACATGCGTGATCCCTCTTTGATTGCTGGTGATGCACTTGGATCTGCATCGGTGGTCTTGAAGCACTAACGGTCACACACTCGTAGAACGGGTTCAACAGCAGCACGACAAAGGACATCATCACCTTAAGTGGAGCACCAGGGGTCGTAGGGAAGCACATGAGAATGAGGCAAACTTGGACATCGCCCTAGAGAGCACCACACACAGCATCAGTACACCACTTAACGACAAAAGTCGACGGTGACGAGATGCTAGAGGGGCTGACGCGGGAAGAAGCAGGGCCCCGGTCGAGGAAGGGCCAGGTGGACGGATGAGCGGCCGGAGCTTGCTGTCCCTATGGTGGCAGCGCACGCTCGAGTAGAGAGTGGACAGTGCCCGGAGGGAGGAGGGCTCTTCAGGGACGAGGAGGATGACGAGTCGGAGAGGCCGCGACTAGGGTCGCCGGCGTGAAGGCAGGTAGAGGAGGCAGTGTGGGGAGGCGGAAAGGTACGGCGAGCTTGGGCAGTGGGGTGAGTGAGCACGCGGGTCGCCGGCGGATAGCCCGTGAGCAGCGACACCAGGGGCTTTGGGGAGGTGCGGCTAGCGAGGTCAGGGGGCAGAGCGGTGGCGGATGGAGCTTTGTGGGTCGAGCAGGCATGGAGCTTGGCAGCGCGAGGAAAGGGAAGGAGGAGACAGCACCCAAGAGGCAGAGCTCCTGGCTAGCAGTAGAGGGTCGTGGGGGCAGCCATAGGAGAGGGGAGGAAGGGTCTATGATGCGGGCCGCGTGGGTCCAAGCGGCAGCGCGCGCAAGGAGGTGGGGAGGCTCGAGCGAGGCGGGGAAATGGGGGTAGGTGGGGGTTTGAGGGAGAGGGTGCGTCAAGGGATATGAGAGGGTGGGACCCGCATGCAACATGGTGGGTGTGTGGCCGAGGGTTATCCATCACGTCGGGATCGGGAGCTAACGTGTAGCGAAAAGTACGGGGCGGGTTGGCGGGGTGGGGCCGAGCAAGGGGCAGCTGGCGCACTTGCGGTGATGGGAGGTTCGGGCTATCGCTGGCTATGTGTGGTGGGGTTGCGGTGCATTACAGGGCTGGTTTGCAGCGGGTGCAGCCGCGCGGGGCTGGGGTGGGTCAGTTAGGTGTAGTGTGATCTGTGTGTGTCGGCCAGGGTGGTTTAGGTAGTGGCTGGCGGCTGTATGAGGCTTGTTCATGTGTGGCCCCAAAGTTCCTAGGCGACTGCACCCCGGGACCTGAGTTGCCTGTAATTGTCATGTTTCGCAAAGTTGGGCTACCAACTACCGAGAGGGGCCATTTCGAGGCAATCTTATCTCACCTCTACCAAATCCAAACATTCCATCAAACTGCCTCATGAAGTAAATGGTCGGGACCCTCATGTCAGTAATCTGTCTGTGATGCAAGCGCCAACACGGCAACCACGTAGGAAAAATGAGGAACTAAAGGGACTTGGTGCATTGACCAAATTCACAAATCCACTTCCTCCTTTCGCATGAACCCTAACATCGGTGGTGTCAAAATACACCCTCTAACCAGAACGATCCCTTCAGACATTTGACTTCCGACGCCAAGTTGCTGCGCCCACTCATTGATCCCGAGCTCCAATGCCGCATGTCATGCCCGCCATTGCGATGCTCTAGCCTCCCTCTTCCGCCGACGAGCCGAGGAGCGCGAAGGATGGCAAATCCTATTACCCAGGAAGAAGTAGTTCTGGCTAAATGCGGGTGAACTACTCTTCTCTTTGCTATTTGCACTATCTAAAACTGCAAGCTAGCTATTGGCATTATAGAGATAGATTGAACGTAGAATTATTTGCTAGCACAACGCTGACAAATAATTCTTATCTCTAGTCTCATATTTTCTATCAAGTAGGATCTCCGTGGAACCCAAATATATGGTTACGGTAACCCCCTACGGCTACCACATTCAATTAGCAGATCGGAAGATCAAGTGGAAGCAACCTCAATGTCTGAAGATGAAAGTAGCACATGCGCAGTTATGCACTATCCCTGGTATGTTTGCTGCTATGCTTGAACATGCTAAAATGGGGCCAGAGCAGACTGCACGGTTCAGTTTCATGGATGAACGAGGCGTCATGGTTCCTATAATGTTTGACAGTCAGCTAATTTCGTCGATGGAACAGTTTCTTGGGCTTCGCGTGTTGACCCTGAATTATAAAATACTGGATGAGCAAGCCACTACTACTGGGAGTCAACATACTATTCTTGGACAGGGTGGTCTAACTTGAACCCCTACCACTATTAAGCAAAATGTGGTTCCTCGTCCGCACCATGCTTCTGTCGGGCAACCTCCTCGTTGGAGTCCCCGTATTGCCGTTGTGCAAAACTCTGCTGGTACTGGTCGTCCTCGTGTTGTTGTTGATCTGGCTGCAGTTGAGCAATCTAAGGCTTACGGAGGCTGCCCCGCTATTGTTGCCAAGACTGCGGCCTTGTGTGATACTCCTCCTCGAAACCGTGCTCAAGTTGTGTAAACCTCTCCTCTGGAATTTGCTGCTACTGGTTGTCCCTGTGGTGTTGTTGTTGTAGCTACTGCTGACCCAATCCATGCCGCTATTGAGCAAATTGAGGTTTCCGGAGGCTGCCCCACTGTTGTTGCCAAGACTGCTACCTTGTGTGCTGATCCTCCATGAAGCCGTGCTCAAGTTGTGCAAACCCCTGCTCTGGAATCTGCTAGTATTGGTCGTCCCCGAGTGTAGTTACTCTGGCTATTTCTGACCCAGTCCATACCGTTGTTGAGCAAACTATGGCTTCTAGAGGCAACCCCGCTTTTGTTGCCAAAATTGCTGCCTTATGTGCTAATCCTGCTCGAACCCGTGCTCAAGTTGTGCAAACCCTTGCTCTAGAATCTGTTGGTACTGGTCATCCCCGAGGTGTAGTTGCTCTGGCTGCTGCTCACTCAATACATTCCACTATTGAGCAAACTAAGGCTTGTAGAGGTAGCCCTGCTATTGTTGCCAAGATTGTTGTCTTGGGTGCTTGTCCTCCTCAAACCCGTGCTCAAGCTCAGCGGGCTGCTGTTCTGGATCTAGCTCATGGTCTGGACTCTGCTAGCACTCGAAGCACTACTGTTGTGGCAACTGCTCCTGATCGTCAATGTGGCGTGGCAGCAACTTCTCCTATTGTGGCTGACGTTAGCCATGGCCCTGCCTGTCCACCAGGTATTGTAGCTCCTGCTGCTAAGGGCCCTCTCCTTGCTCCTCGTGCTGATACTTCCACCGAGGTTGCTCCAGCTACCGATGAAACTAGTGATGGCGATGGTGGCGTGGATGCTGGGTTTGATGGTGCCGCTCTACCTCTCGAACCTCTCGAACCGGTTGGAGGTTTCGATCCAGCAGCACCTAATGATGGCAAAGTAAGCATTTGTTTCGGTGTCACGAAGTTCACTGCAAAATTAGATGATCGCACATAAAAATTCTACAACGACATTGATATAATACTTGGCAGATACAATCCTAATGTGGTACAGTTATCTGACCTGATGGCAGAGTTACATGTGAAGGTGGAGTGGGGGTCCTCCTAGGTAGCACAATTGGTATATTATTGTTACAGGTCAAAAACGTCTATACAACTCAAAGTTACTAGTGATTTAACAGTACTGTTTACAAAGAAACATTTTAGGCGTGAAGTGTACATCCACTTGATTGTGCAAATGGTTGGAGAGGAATTGGATTTCGACAATAGAGATGATGGACTTCTAGAAGGCATGCGTGAGCTGCTCCATGGCATCACTGAGGATTGTGCGACTGAGGGTAGCTTCGAACAGAGGAGAGTCTTATAGAGGAGCATCATAAAGGGGAGCAGGAAGAGCATCCCCTAAATGGGCTCCCCAAAGAAGAACATCACCAAGTAGACCACGCTAGAGAAGAGGACGTCCAAGAGTCACACAAAAAAGGCACCAAGCCGCAGAGTACACCCCTGAGATCCAGTCAAAATGCCACACCGAACAGTAGCAGCAAAAACGCTAAGAGGGCAAGCACGGTGGTGAACACACCCAGGAGTGGTAGCAAAAAGGCTAAGATGACCATCACAGAGGATACCATGCCTAGTGGTAGCAGAAAAACTGCTAATTTGGAGAAGAACACGACACTGCAGTCCGGCAATAATGCCAACACGAAGGAGAACATGCCCAATAGTAGCAGCAAAAGAGCTAATTCAAAGAAGAACACGCCGCAGAGGTCAGGCAATAATTCTAGCACGCTAGAGCCAACACCCGTGAGGGGAAGCATACCAAGGAGCAGCAGCTAAAAGCCTGGTTCAATGGGGAATAGAATGAAGATGTCAAGCCCTACTGATACCATCAGGAAAGATTACATCAGGAAGGAGGATGTACATAAGAAGAGAAAGAGGGTTCTATACACTCAAGATGAAATAGATTCTGACTGATGTTTGTCTACTGAAGAACCTGGGATACATGCAAATGTAAGACTACACCTTGTGGTTGCAGTAGAACCAACAGAGTGTATGGGAGAAAACAGAGTTGCCGGTGAGGTAGATTGGGCCAATGTTCCGGTCCATCTAGGTGGATATGATGGTGTAGACCCACCCCTGGGAGTCAATATGATGTGTGTAGTATTAGGCATTAGAGACGATGGACCAAGATTCTGAATCAGATTTAGAAGAGGGCACTGTAGAAGATGAAGAATTAGGTGATGATGAAATAGATGAGAAACTTAGCAATGAGGCTGGCATTCCAGTCGATGATTTGGGTTTCGATGTAGAAGAAATGAAACATGACCACGAGTATCCTATAATTTTGTTCGGCACCTAGTTCAGGAGCATGCATGAGTTCAGGATGTCGTTCTGGCATTTTTGTATCAAGGGGGAGTTCGATGTTCATCGACCGAAAAACACTACCTAGAGGTACGAGGCCATTTGCAGGTTAATGTGGAGGAATGGATAGGTCGCGGTACGTTGTCCATGGAGGATTGCAGCCAGAGCCTTACCTGCGTCAAAGGCAATTAGGGTATTAACAATGAATGCATCAAACCATTCGAACTTTCTCTTTTTTCACTCTATAACTACATCTGATGTGCAACATCTATCTGGCAACGAGTCAACTATGCTTATCTTGT